>JASDQU010318328.1:0-13112 GCA_032191745.1 Picea mariana | reverse complement strand
CATTGATCTGTCGAGAGCCACGCGTCACCAGATCTAGGGCTTCAGATAAAATCCAGTGGGGCTAGATAAGTTATGAAATTTGAGATTTCCAAAGTCCAAAGACCCGAAGTAAGCCTCAAACATTAGATTAAGGAGGACATGTCATGCAGATCCGTGGAATTCAGTTGAAGACCCGAAGTTAATCTTAGTCATCTGATCCAGGAGGACACATGGTGACAGATTGGCCCATTCAAAAATTTGGAGTTCGGGAGAATTGGAAGTATGCTAGTATGGAAAAATCTCGAAGTCCTGAAGCCTGAAGAGCTGAAGTGATGGGGAACGATGACGTCACCAAGAGGTGATGTGGACCCCATAATTTCCTAATTGATGTGGCTTCTAGACATCACTTAGGATGACATGGACACATGGGATGTGTGCCATGTTTCAATAAGTTTTGAGAATTTGGAGTATTGAAAAGTCAGTTAGAACGTGACATGTGTCACCCACTTAATTGGGCCATGTGTCTGCTTCCATTATTTCACCACGTAGCGACAGATTGTGCAGTCCGGAGACTGGGCATTCCAAAGGGGAAAGACATGACAGGTTTTGTTGGGTCAAAAGCTCTTGAAGGCCCATAGGTCAGAGTATGTATCGATCGTTGATTCCAGAAGACACACATCAAAGGATCGTCAACTTTGGGTGAAATCACACTGGGATAAAGTGCAGGAGGAAGGTTTGAAACTTTTGAAGCCCGAAGAGATGAATTGATTCACATTCATTGATATGTGGGAGGACACTCGTCGGCAAATCATGAACTCCAGGTAAAAGCGTTCTGGGAGGAGGAAAGCGAGGAAAGGTGAGACTCTCGAAGTGCGGAGTCCCGAAGTAGATCACAATCTTTGATTATGAAAGAGGATGAAGACCGTTGATCCGGTCCTGGCCGAAAGTTCTGAAGTCCCAAATCTCTGGACAAGTGCTTTTTCAGCTAACCGCAAGGTCATGGTCGTGGTCACATACAGATTGGGAGCTGAGGGAAGGAAGGCTAAGGGATGAATTGGTTGTCTTCGAGACATAAAAGTGATAAGGAAGGATTTAGCCGCGGTTTCTAGTCATGGTCACCTGGGAAGGTGGTCTAAAGGAAGTGCCTATGCAGGATGAGATTTTGTGTCAGCCAAGGATAACAGGACGTTGTTATTTTATGGAGAATGCGGATATGATCTCCATGAGAAAAAGAAAAACAAAGAGACCTGTAGCATGGTTTGGAAATTTTGTTTATTGTATGCATAATTCTAACAAAATGGTCGCTTACACATTTTGCAGAATTAATGGGCTTAAGCACATCATCTCAGGATGCATATTGAGGAAATGAAAGAAGGCGAGGGAGCCTCCAGTCATGATAAGGAGGCCGAAGGCCAGAATTGAAGAGTTGGTAATGCAAAGATAGAATCTAATGGATGCAATGGAAAAGGAGATAAGGAAACAATCAGAGACTGATGAGAGACTGTAGAGACAATTGAAGAAGGGATCAAACTCAAGACAAGAGGAAGAAGGCAGGTGCCATGAAAGAAGGGATGATCGTGGAAGAGTTGGTTATTCCAAAAGTGCTAGTAGAGTTCATGGACACTACTCACCTCCTTACCTGGAAAGAAGGTTTTATGCATAAGAAGGTCCTGTAAGCAATCCATAGGTGTCTCTTGTCAGACACCAAAGAAGGAAACAAGAGATAGATAGTTTGGAAGGAGAGTTGAGGAAGCTAGGGCCATCTTCCTTCAATGGTGAAAGAGAAAGGGAAGATGATTTCAAAGCATGGTTGCTTGGACTTCGGAGATATTTTCAGTTACATAACTATTCATTGAACTTGGAAGATAGGATCGCCACCTACCATTTACATGGGAAATTTGGAATGTGGTGGGACCAACTGAATCAAGTGGAACATGTTAATGAAAGTAGGATCACTTGAAAGCAGTTCAAGAACTACTTCCAGAAGGAGTACCTCTCAGAGAATTTCTATGACAAGAAAATGCAGGAGTTCTTTTAACTCAAGTTAGGAAGCATGACTATAGAAGAGTACGAGAAGAATTTCTTGGGATTGTTAAAGTATGCCAGGTTCATTAGTGATGAAAAAGTGAAAATACAGAGATTTCTAAGTGGACTACCAGCCTTTTATAAGGAAAAGATAAAATATGATGAACCCAAGACCTTGACTGAAGCTATCGGGAAGGCTAAATACCTGTATGAGCAAGACCAGGGAAGAGAATCCCTGCATAAATCTTGGAAGGACAAGAATAATGCAAATTCTTATCAGAGGAGGAAAGGATTCAAACCTCCCTTCAATAGGAATGAGCCTAATAGAAATCATCAAGATAAGTATGCTAAGGGAGATTTCAAGAAAGAATATTCCTTGGGAAAAATGGGAAGACCACCAATCCAATGTTGGGGATGCAAGGAAGATTACCTGTACAAGGATTTCCCACACAAAAAGGACAGAGTGAGGATTGTGAACAACATCCAAGAGGCTACAATAGTCGAATATATGAGAATAATCTATGCATATTTAGATGATCGACAAGCAGAGTACTAGTCCAATATGATCGAGGTGGAAGGTAAGATCATAAATCAACTTGTTTCTATTTTGATTGATTCAGGAGAAATTCATTACTACATTGATCCTAAGATAGTGGATAGATTACATTTGGAGAAAAGTAAACTTGGAAAAGCAAGTTTGGTTCAGTTAGCCACTGGGACCAAAAGAAGAATCCATGATATGGTCAGAAGTTGTTCCATAAGTCTTAATGGCATGAATACTAGTATTGATCTAAATATCATACCATTGGGGTCTTATGATATTCCAATTGGGATGGATTGGTTGGAAAAGCATCATGATGTCCTAGATTGTCATAATAAGACATAGGACTCATAGAGATTAGCTGGCTACTATAAGGGATATTTCAGCCTTACAGCTAAAAAGATGTTTTAGGAAGGGATGTCAATTGTATGCAGCGCATGTGGAAGAGCCAGATAATACAAAGGGGCCAAGCCTCGAATATTTCTCAGTACTATAGGAATTTGAATATGTATTCCAAGAAATACCCGGATTGCCACCAAGAAGGGAAATATATTTCTCAATTGATTTAGTGTTAGGAGTTTCCCCAGTGTCAAAAACACCTTACCAAATGAGCACACCAGAGTTAAAATAATTACAAATGAAATTGGAGGAATTGTTGAAGAAATGGTACATACATCCAAGTGTTTCACCTTGGGGAGAACCAGTACGTTTTGTCAAAAATAAGGATGGAACCTTGAGGCTATGTATTGACTTCCGACAGCTGAAAAACTACACTATAAAGAACAAGTATCATATACCCCGAATTGATGACCTCTTTGATCAACTAATAGGAGCAAAGATATTTTCAAAAATTGACCTGAGGGTAGGATACCATCAGGTAAGAATCAAGGAAGAATACATTCATAAGACAACCTTTAGGACCCAGTATGTGCATTATGAATTTGTAGTGGTTCCATTTGGACTAACCATTGCACCAGTTGTATTCATGTGCTTAATGAATAGCATATTTAGAAATTATTTGGATAAGTTTGTCATAGTATTCCTGGATGACATAATTATCTATTCTAAGTCTGAAGAGGAACATGAACAACACTTAAGATTGGCATTTCAATTACTGAGATAACATCAGTTGTATGCCAATTTGAGTAAGTGTTCTTTATATCAAAAGCAGATCCATTACTTGGGACACATTATTTCAGAACAAGGCATAGAAGTAGATGCAGAGAAGATCAAAGCCAATAGAGGATGGCCAACACCTAGAAATGTGTCAGACGTCAGATATTTTATGGGATTAGTTGGCTACTATAGAAGGTTCATAGTAGGGTTATCTAAGATTTCTCATCCCATCACTTCTTTGCAAAAGAAGAGAACTAAATTTGAATGGACACTCAAGTGTGAAAAGAATTTCAATATGTTGAAGGAATTACTTACTAGTGCACCTATGTTAAATATTGTTGACCCAAATGAAAGTTTTGTGGTATGTATAGATGCATGTAAGGAAGGAATTGGGGGATTCCTCATGCAAAATGGACATGTCATTGGATATGAGTCCAAAAATATTAAGGAACATGAGAGGAACTATGCCACCCATGACTTAGAACTTGTTTCCATTGTTCACGCCTTGAGGATGTGGAGGCATTATCTCATGGGGAAGAAATTTGAATTATGAACAGACCACATTGACATGAAGTATCTTTTTGAATACCCGACCTTGAATTCCAGGAAAAAAAGATGGCTGGAATTTTTAAGTGAATATGACTTTGATATCAAGCATATCAAGGGAAAGGAGAATAAAGTTTTCGATGCACTTAGTAGAAAAGTGCATCTCATGCACGCTACTGTTGTGAGTATGCATCAGTCAAACTTGAAGAAAATAATTTTAGATGGCTTGTTACAAACTAGCATTACCTACAGGTAAAGGAAATCTTGCAGTAAGGAGACAACAGAAAATAAAGGAGTATGAGATAAAGGAAGATAGACTACTCATGCATAAAAATAGAATCTATGTTCCTAGTTCTGGAGAACTGGGGAATTTGGTACTGAAGGAAATGCATGATGTTCCTTATGCTAGACATCATGGTTACCAGAAAACAATTACAATAGTAAGAAGCCAGTTCTTTTGGTCGGGAATGAAGAAGGATGTTGTTGATTACATTGCTCGATGTATGGAATGTCAGAAGGTGAAAGCTGAGCAAATTGGAAGTGATCACCATGGATTTCATCACAGGATTACCCAGAACAAATAAGAAACATGATTCAATCATGATAGTGATTGAAAAATTAACAAAGGTCGCTCATTTTGTGCCTATGAATACAACGCATACAACGACTAATATTGCAGAAAGTTTCATGAAGGAAATTGCTAGGTTGCATGGGATACCTAGGAAAATTGTCTCGGATATAGATACAAAATTTACCTCCAATTTCTGGAGGGGATTGTTTAAAGGATTTCTCAAAAATCTAAAATTCAGCACAACATATCATCCCCAGACAGATGGGAAAACAAAGAGAGTCAATCGAATAATTGAAGAAATGTTGAGAATGTATGTGATGGATAAGCCATCTAAGTGGGAAGATTACTTACACTTGGTTGAGTTTGCATATAATAATGGGTATCAAGATTCATTGAGAATGATCCCATTTGAAGCCTTGTATGGTAGGAAATGTGATACTCTAATAAGCTGGTACAACCCAGTAGATAGAGTGGTACTTGGGTCGAAGTTGCTCAAGGACATGGAAGACTAGGTGGTCAAGATCAAGCAAAATTTAAAGGCATCTCATGATAAACAGAAAGTTTATGTAGACAAGAGAAGGACATATAGAGAGTTTAAAGTAGGGGAGCATGTAATTTTGAAAGTGAAGCCCAAGAAAATCTCTTTCAAATTGGGTAGTTGTACAAAGCTGGTAGCCAGATTTTTTGGTCCATTTGAAATATTGGACAGAATAGGGCCAGTTTCATACATGCTTGCATTGCCTGCTTCCATGAATGTGCATAATTTATTTCATATCTCTTTACTAAAGAAATATGTACATGATCCTAACCATGTTATTGATTGGCATCTGATTCAGGTAGAGACGGAAGGAGATTTTCAAGTTCAGCCAGTGCGGGTATTGGAAAGAAAGGTAAAAATGCTCCGGAATCGAGTTATAGAGATGGTAAAAGTTCAGTGGACCTGCTATGGTCCTAAAGATGCTACCTAGGAGCATGAAGATTCCATGCAGGCAGATTACCTGCATCTTTTTGAATAAATTTGATATTTTGATCTCTATTTTTGTATATGCACTAAGGACAGTGCCAAAATAAGGGGGAGGGGATGTTACACCCCAGGTTTTGAAACCCCATTTTAATTAATGTATTTTTACAATGCTGAGAGTCTAGAGTTCCCAAACAACTATTAAAAGGCCAGTGTTCCCAAGACATGTAATGTTTTATCATTATTAATAATAAATACACAACTGGCTACTAGACGGACAAGGACTAGAGTTATAGGGGGCTATGTTTCCACAAGAGAGGGGGCTTGAGTGGCTAAGTTTTTATTCCTATCTAATTACCCTTTTTGTATAAGGGAGGGGATCGGTTACGTGAGCTTCTTGGGGAAGGCCAGGAGGTTCTTGATTCCCCCCAAAATTACTTAAACCTGCCTCTGGTCTGATGGGGGTGTTGGTTGTTGGCTCGCTTGATCCTTCACTTATGCATTCGCACCATTATATAACTCATGCACTTTTATACATGCACCTCCATGCACCCACTTACCGATTCATTGATCCATCTATCATCCGCATGTTGGCTTGGGAAAGGGAGTCGAACTGCCTAAGAATCAACCACGGGATAGTTGGTTGTAGTGGTCGTTGGTGTGATATAGTCTTGACCTGAGGCCGCATGTCTGAGATGTGTTGTGATGCAGGAGCATCGTTGAAAGCCAAAGCACATGCCTAGCCAAAGAGACAGTTGGACACGCAGATGTAATTTGAACAAGTTTTTGTGAAAACATTTTGAAATTTAAAGTCTGAAGCATTAATGTAATGGACAGGAGGAAAGTACATTTTCATTTATATCTGAAGATCCAAACTGATTTTGGAGGGTATGTTCCTATCCGTGGATGTAATAGGAATTTAAGTCTATTTAATGCAAGTAGGTATATTTAATTTAATAGATTAGACATTTTAAGAGCATAGGAGGGAAAACAAATGATAGACACCCTCGCCTTGTATCTTGAAAATAACTCATTATTATTGAGAATTTTGTAAGCTATAGAGCTGCAGAGGAGAACAGAGAATTTTATGCATTCTAGTTGTTATTATTTACCATGTATAGGATCACTAGAATTAATAGAAGAAAGATTTGATTCCAATCTATGTGTTTTTTATGGTTGTTGGAACCACCTATTGAATGGTATGTTGCAAGCTAGTTTATATTCTTTGTGTGCATTTTACTTCCATGAAATTTGTGTGTGTATGCTCTAGAATTCTATGTTGAATGTTTGAATTCTGGATAAGGGGAGAATGAGTTTCAGTTGTTTCTCTTTATGACAAATCCTGCAAAGAGTGCAGTGGAGGGTCCGCAAGGAGTGCGTCGATCAGGCTATGAGTTTCATCTCAGAACTCTCACAGGAGATTCAAATCATGTTTTTACAGGCCGAAGTGAAAGGTTAGCTCAGAGCCATGCAAGGAGTGTGCAGGTTGTGTGAGGTCTAAGATTTTACCAACTCAATAGGGAGATTGAGAGACTATTGTTGCAAGAGGTGCGCAGAGTCGAAGACCCAAATAACCAGAGGTTATTTGAAAATCGCCACAAGCAATGTGTGCAGGGACCCTTTTGGAAGCCTTGAGTTCGCAAGTGAAAGCTTAGAAGGGATAGAACCTCTGAAGTGTTCAAAGGGATGCGGAGGTCGAAATCATCTCACAGAAGTCAAGTTCAGGAGGGAGGACACCAAGTCATTTGACCAGAAGTCCTTGAGAAGTTGAATCGGATGGTGGAATCACTTCAAGAGGAAGTGCCAAAGTTCTGTGAGCCATGGGATCTTGTGGAACAGCGAAAGGATTAAGACCGAGTGTCTTTCAACACTCTTAAGCCCAGGAAGGATAGTGACCATCATATCCCAATACAACGAGGGTCGTTGGATCGAGCGAGGCACACATCCATCGATCTCATCGAAGGCACGATTTTGGAGTCTGGGATTTGTAGAGGGGGGGGAACGGTTGTTCGTTGTTCTCTCAAGTTGCGAAAGCCGAAGATTCGTGCGAACAGGTGGCAAGGACCCACTCTATAAGCGGAGTAAACAAAGGTGACAGGTGGTGTGCGCCCATCACTTTGGGTGGAGTCAACCTTCATTAACATATCTTTTTTAGGGATTCACAAGGGAAGAGCACAAGAGGTTGGCGCTCCAACTCGCGAAGTTGCGAGTTGCGAAAGGTGCTTGCGTTAAGGCTTGGTTGTGGTCATATTGGAAAAGGGGCTGAAGAGGGGGCTTACACCTTAAGCCCATTCACAATTTCACATTTTAGCTATTTCCAAGGGCTGTGGCATTGTATTCGAAGTGCCCAACTCGCAAGACCCAAAATCCTTTGCGGGCTTAAACAAGGAGTTCAGTTAACCCTTGTTGTGTTTTAGAGAAGATCTTGCATGGATCTCCAGCTGAGGGAAGGAGATCTGCACCAGTTGTGGTATCAGAGCCCAGAACAAATTCTTTGCTTTCTACAGTAGAGAGAAAAGAGGAATTTTACAACCATGCCACCAAGAAGAAGAGAAAGACCCATACCTGATCCAACAGTGGAAATAGAAATGCATGAATTACGTGCCATACTTGATGCTATGGAGACAGTACAGAGGTGAACAATTGACGCTGGGGATATCAGCAAAGATAAAAGTGAAAATGAAGTTGAAAATGAAGGAGAAGAAGTTGTAGTTGAATATGCTGCAGAAGAACACCTATTCAGGGTTGTTGCAAGGAGAGGTGCTAGGGAAAAAATGGACATTCCAATGTACGAAGGAAACCTAGACATTGAAGAGATTCTAGACTAGATTAGAGCTCTAGACAAACACTTTGACTATGAGGATGTTGAGGAAGACAAGAAAGTCAAACATGTTGTTACTAGACTTAAAGGGCATGCAGCACTGTGGTTGGATGAACTACAGGCTGACAGACGTTGCAAGGGCAAGAAGAAAATCAAGAGCTGGGATAGAATGGTTGCAAAAATGAAAGCCAATTTTATACCCAGGGATTATCAAATAAATCTATTTCGGAGGATGCAGAATTTGAGATAGAAGCTGATGTCAGTGAAAGAATACACTGAAGAATTCTATAGGATAAACATTAGAGTAGTTCATCGGGAAAGCGATGATGAGAAAGTTTTCAGGCATATGAATCGTCTACGATATGAAATTTAGGACGAGATGAGCATGATGACCATCCGAACCATAGAAGATGCTTATCAGATGGATCTAAAAGCTGAAGAGAAGCTGAGCCAAAAGCAAGGTCAAAGAGGCTGAGCTAGAAGTCAAAGCATAGGCAAGACAATTTCCCAGGATAGAACTCAGAAGCCTAAAGAAGAGGGGAAGAAACCTTAAACTCAATCTGAGAGAGGAGGAAGCTCACAGGGGAGGAAGTATTTTGGTAGAAATACTTTTCCTCGAGCCAGAGGAAGAGGAAGAGGTAGAGGAGGTGAAGTGAAATGCTTTGTCTGTGGAAAAAATAGACATAAATCCTATGAGTGTCCAAATACGAAGAAATATGGTGGTGAAACTCACATTTCCAAAGCTCAAGGATGGAATGTTGAGGCAGAGGACGTTGAGGGCGGAAGATCTTTGATGATGTGGAAAGTTCTCTTGAAACTAGAAAAGGAGCTAGAGAACCCAGCCCAAAGAAACAATCTATTTTGGACTGCTTGAAAAACCAAAGATAGGGTATGCAAGGTCATAGTGGACAGCAGTAGCACAGATAATCTTGTATCCACGGAAATGGTAGAAAAGCTGGAGTTGGAGACTATTGCACATCCAAGCCCATACAAAGTTTTGTGGATACAAAAAGGACATCAGGTAAATGTCACTAAATAGTGTTTAGTTGAATTTAAAATAGGAGGATATAAAGATGAGATATTATGTGATGTCATTCCCATGGATGTTTGTCATCTATTGTTGGGTAGACTATGGCAATATGATAGAAATGTGGTGCATGATGGGAGAAAGAACATGTACACTCTGGAGAAAAATGGTAGGATGCACATGTTGCTGCCAATTAAGGATAAAGAGGTGAAAACAGAGATGAGCAGCAATTTACTTCTCATGAGTGGGAAGGAACTTCTTAAGGAAGTCAAGAAGAAGGAAGACACACAATTAATTTTGGTTAGGAAGCCCAGAATTGTTTTGAACAACACTAGGATAGATGATTTACTGAAAGAAATATGGGAGTTGTTGGAAGAATTTGTTGATATAGTAGTGGACGAACTACCTTGTTCATTGCCACCTATCAGAAGTATAAGAGATCATATAGATCTTATACCTGGAGCCAATTTTCTGAACAAAACAGCTTATAGGTTGACGTGGCAAGAGAATGAAGAAGTTAAGAGACAGGTCCAGAACTTAATGGACAAAGGATTGATTCGGGAGAGCTTGAGTCCATGTGTTATTCCAACAGTGCTCGGCCCAAGGAAGGATGGTGGTTGGAGAATGTGTACAGACTCAAGGGAAATCAACAAAATTACCATCAGGTACAGGTTCCCATTGCCAAGTATGGATGACTTGATGGATTGCTTGAGTGGAGAAATTTTTTTTTCAAAGATTGATTTGAAAAGCAGATATCATCAAATTAGAATGAGAGAGGGTGATGAATGGAAGACATCATTCAAGATGAATGAAGGGCTATATGAATGGCTTGTCATGCCATTTGGATTGATGAATGCGCTCAGTACTTTCATGAGGTTGATGAATGAAGTCCTGAAGGATTTCATTGGGAAATCTGTCATTGTATATCTTGATGATATATTAATTTTTAGAAAAACTGAAGCAAAGCATTTGAAGCATTTAGCTGCATTGATGAGAAGGTTACAGCAAGAGAAATTGTTGATCAACATGAAGAAATCATCATTTATGAGGACAGAACTCATTTATTTGGGTTTTGTTATCTCTACAAATGAATTGAAAATGGATCCGGAAAAGATAAAGGTGATTAAGGATTGGCCATCGCCGAAGAGCGTGTTTGAAGTTCGAAGCTTCCATGGTTTGGATAGCTTCTACAGGAAATTCATCCGAAACTTCAATGGAATTAGCACACCAATGATGGATACGGTGAAGAAAAGACATAAATCTTTTCACTGGAAGGAGGAAGAGGAGAAGAGCTTCAACCTGCTGAAGAAGAAGATCACTAAGCAACCAATTCTAGTTTTGCCAGATTTCAGCAAGACATTCCAGGTCAAGTGTGACACAAGTGGATTTTCCATTGGAGTGGTCTTAAACCAAGACAACAGGTCGGTCACGTATTTCAATGAAAAACTGAATGAAGCAAAGATTAAGTACTCCACGTATGACAAAGAATTCTACGCAGTCATACAAGCGTTGAAGAAATGGAGGCACTATTTGGTTCCAAAAGAGTTTGTTTTGTACAGCGATAATCACGCTTTGCAATTTGTGACTCGACAGGTGAAGTTGAACCAAAAACATGCTAAATGGGTTGAATTCATGCAGAATTTTACTTTTGTGATTAAGCATATTTCTGGAACTGCTAACAAAGTTGTTGACGCTTTTAGCAGGAAATGTTTGCTTATGCAGAAATTTAGAGTTAAGGCTTTTGGTTTTGATAACCTCAAAGAAATGTACGGGGATGATCCAGATTTCAAAGAGGCATATGAGGAATCTGAGAATCCAATTCTCAGGGAAAGAATCCAATGGACAGAGTACATGAACCAGGATGGACTATTTTTCAGGGGAAATCAGCTATGTATTCCAAAATGCTCCATGAGGGAGAATTTGCTGAAGGAAAAGCACAGCGGAGGATTGGCTGGAAACTTTAGCCATGAAAAAATGTTCTCAAAGTTGAATGGCTCATATTACTGGCCAGGTATGAGGATAGATGTGAATAAATTTGTGGACAGGTGCAGAATTTGTCAACACGCGAAGGGAAAAAGGAAGAATGCAAGTTTATATCATCCATTACCCATACCCGAAAGGCTGTGGGACGCAGTGAGCATGGATTTCATATTAGGAATTCCAAGGACATAGAGGGGATATGATTCAATCTTTGTAGTGGTAGACCGATTTTCAAAGATGGCACATTTTATACCATGCCAGAAAACCAATGATGCAACTCATATTGCGAACCTGTTTTTCAAGGAAGTCGTCAGACTTCATGGCTTGCCAAGGAGTATCATTTCTGATCAAGATACCAAGTTCATAGGAAATTTATGGAGGAACTTATGGAAGAAGATGAGAATAAACTTGTCTTTTAGCTCAGTGTATCATCCTCAGATGGATGGACAGACAAAGGTCGTGAACAGGAGCTTGAGAGATTTGTTAAGGAGCTTAGTGACTGAACACCATAGTCAATGGGATCACATTCTGCCACAGGTGGAATTCTCTTACAATGATTCACTCAATAGAAGCATAGGGCATAGTCCATTCCAAATTTTATATGGAATGAATCCAAGGGGAGTCTCTGAATTGAAAGATTCAGAACAAGCTGAATTCAGGAGTGCTAATGCAGAGGACTTTAGAGAAGGAATGAAGGAGCTTCATGGCAGAATCAAGGAGCGATTGCAGAGTTCAAGTCAAGAGTACAAGCGTAGAGAAGATCAACACAGGTAAGAACTTCAATTTGAAGTTGGTGATTTTATTCTTTCACATTTGAGGAAGGAAAGTTTCCCAAGGGGAACATACAACAAGATGAAGATGAAGAAAATTGGACCATGCAAGGTCTTAAGAAAATTTGGGGCAAACATGTATGAGATTGAATTACTTGATGGGGTCGGAATCCCACCAATATTCAATGTCACGGATTTGTACCCTTACAGAGCTAAAGAAGAAGGATCAGAGGGTGAATAGGAAGAAATTCCATGGACGAAAATAGTTGAACAGCCACAGATGGAAAGCATAATTGACAAGAGGATTAGCAGAAAGACCAGGAGAAAAGAGTATTTTGAATACTTGGTCAAGTGGAAAGGGCATCCAGTTGAAGATGCCAATTTGGAGGATGAAGCAGCAATTCAAAAACATGGACAAACACTGAAGGAACTCATGAATAGGAGTTCATGAAAATTTTCAAGCGAATGAGTATGATGCAGGAGCATCATTGAAAGACAAAGCACGCGTCTAGCCAAAGAGACAGTTGGACATGCAGATGTAATTTGAACACGTTTTTGTGAAAATGTTTTGAAATTTAAAATCTAAAGCATTAATGTAATGGACAGAAGGAAAGTATAGTTGCATTTATATCTGAAGATCCAAACTGATTTTGGAGCATATGTTCCTATCTGTGGATGTAATAGAAATTTAAGTCTGTTTAATGCAAGTAGGTAGATTTAATTTAATATATTAGATAGTTTAAGAGCATAGGAGGGAAAATGGATAATAGACACC
>JASDQU010318327.1:0-10547 GCA_032191745.1 Picea mariana | reverse complement strand
CCCCTCTCAATTGTCCAACAGATAGATCTTGGGAGTCCATGTCCATGGATTACATGTCCGGTCTACCTTGAACCAAGAATGGTAACGACCATGTCTTTGTAGTCCTTGATCGATTCTCTAAGATTAAAGTTTTGACACCTTGCAAGAAGATTATCACAACCAAGGACATTGTTCAACTCTTCTTCAAGCATTTTTGGTTTCATTTTGGGCTACCACAGACTATTATTTTAGATTGTAATAGCAGGTTCTTCAGTAAATTTTGGTCTAGTTTGATGTCATTGATGGATACCAAGCTCACCAAATCAACTATCTTTCACCCCCACTGATGGATAGATGGAGGTAGTCAACAATATGATTTAGAATATCCCAAGAATGTACAAATACAAACATCCCCACTCATGGGATGAGAGTCTTCCTTATGTTCAACATAACTACAATAAATCCCTTCATAGCTCTACCGACGACAACCCTTTTAAGGTGTGCTTAGGGTTCCAACCATTGGCCCTAATTGATGTAGATTTTCCCATTGCATCCACACAGAAAGAATATTCCCATACTCAAACTGAGGCTGATAAGGTATCCATATTTATTGAAAGGATTCAACACATCCGCCAACAAGTTCATGACACATTGTAGAAATCCAATGCCAAGTATAAGAAACGACATGACCAACATCGGGCTCCACACAAGTTTCAGGTTGGTGATAAGGTCTAGTTACATTTACAAAAAGCACACTTTGTAGGACCCCATCGCAAACTTCACTCCCTTGTATATGGGCCTTACACCATCACCAAGGCCATAGATGAGAATGCTTTTGAATTAAGTATTCCCCCATTCCTTGGATTGCACCTAGTCTTTAATGTGGAGCCCCTTTTCCCATATTATCCACCTCTATTGGACACCTCAAAGGTAGTTGAGCACTTGGCCCCTATAAAACTCAACCCTAACAGCCTTGAGCATGATACAATTGATTGAATCATGGATACACATATGAAAGGCACCCACCAACAAAACATACAACTCTACCAGGTTATCAAAGTCGTGAAACTTCATCACAAAGGCAAGTGGCTCACCAGGAGCCAAATTTAGTAGAAGTTTCCTCATTTGATGAGGGAAATTGAAGCAATGGATACCACTGCTTCCTAAGGGGTGGGCTGATCTAGGTGGATATCGATGGACACTCACCTATTCCACTGTGTAGTGTACCTAGAAAAATTAAAAGAACAAGCAAATATAGTGTGCAAGTAATAACAAAACCAATTAATATAGAGCATAAGGATAATAGTGATACCACAAAAAACTTAGTTCACTTGCCTCTTCGAGGGGGCAATCTACAAATGAGTAGAGCTCTATTACAATAATCCTCAACAACATACAATGTGGAGATGCATTCTTTAAATACTATTCACAACCAAAAATACCATGGGCCAATACCACGGGGCAATACCAAGGGTCAATACCATGGTTTATCCCTAACTAATTTATAACATTCCCCTAACCAACCTATTAACTAATTTTGGTCCCGATAATGAGGGTGACCACTTATTACAATGAAAACTAAGTAATTAACTAACTAAGAGGGGTTAGGGACGGATCCTAACATGACCTCCCCCTTCAAAATCAACCTTATCTGCAAGGATGAATATGCATAAACTATTGCAAGATGGTGGTTGGTTCCCAAGTGGAATCCTATGGAGAGGTGTCCTTCCATTTGATAAGCACTTCTTTGATAGTTCGGCCCCACAGGTGGTGCTCTCTCCTATTGAGGACAAATTCAGGCTGTAGCCAAATGGAACCTTCTTCATCAAGTTCAGGTAGAATGGTTTGAACTTGACCATTCTGATCCACCACTTTCTTCAATCATGAAACATGGAACACTGTGTGTATTTTGGAGGCAACTAGAAGTGCAAGTTTGTAGGCAACTGGAACAATGCATTTGAGAATTTGATAGGGGCCATAAAATTTGGGTGCCAAGTTTTGGTGGCCCTGAGATTTGAGTGATGTTTGCTTGTATGGTTGGAGTATGAGAAACACATGATTACCTTCTTGGAAAACCCTTTCGGAGCGTTGTTGGTCAACTTATTGCTTCATACGATTTTGGGTCCTGTGGAGGTTTTCCTTGAGAGTCGCGAGGGTAATGGCCCTACCTTGCATCAACTTGTCAATATCCTGGACGTTTGATGTGCCCATAAGATATGAAGTTACTGTAGGGGGTTGTTAGCCATACACCATTTCATATGGTGTCATCTTGGTGGATGTATGATAAAAAGTATTGTACCACCATTCTACTAGTGGTAACCATTGCACCCACAGATGTTGTTTATTTGAAACAAAAAAATGCAAGTAAGTTTCCAAACACTTATTGAGCACTTCAGTTTGGCCATCAGTCTGTGGGTGGTATGCTGTGCTCATTTTCAATTGCGTGCCTTGTAATTTGAAAAATTCTTGCCAATGCAACTTAAAACAATGGATGTTGGCATGCCATGCAACTTGAAAATATAATCAATGAAAACTTGTGCAACTAAGGCTAGCATAAAATGGTGTGGCAAGGCACAAAAATGTGCATACTTGGAGAGGCAGTCGACCACTATCATTATGACTGATTTTTTACCCGCTTTGGGAAGGCCCACTATAAAGTCCATGGAGATGTTAGTCCAAATAGAAGTTGGAATGGGTAATGGTTGGAGGGTGCCTGGGGTCTTGACAGTCTCCCCTCTATGGCATTGACAAATATCACATTCAATGACAAAGTGTAGGATATCCTTCTTCTTACCTTCCCAAAAAAAAGAGTGGCGAGCACGAGCATAGGCCTTTTGGAAGCGCGAGTGACTCGCGAGAGCAGAAGAACGCAACTCATTTAAGATCCGGTGCTTGAGTGCTGAGTATGGAGATAGAACTAAGCGATCCTTATATTTGAGGACATTGGCTTGCCAATTATAGCCAGTGGGAGGGCTAGTGTCATCTTGAAGGCGCTGAATTATCTGTGAGATAGTGGGATGGGCGAGCCATTCACGTTGAATTTACTCAATCCAATGGGGGATTGGTAATGATAGAGCAAAGAGGGAACCTTCATCTTCGTATTGTCTGGACAACACATCTTCCACTACATTGTCTTTGACTTTCTTATAGATGATCTCATAATCATAGCCCAAAATTTTGGCCTACCACTTATTTTGTTCTAGAGATGAAAACCTCTACTCAAGGAAATACTTGAGACTATGGTGATAAATTTTAATCTGAAAGTGACGCCCCAATAGATATGGTTGCTAAGTGTACACGACATAGAGAATGGCCATCATTTCATTTTCATATGTAGATTTTCCCAAATTGTGACCACTCAAGGTTTGGCTAGTGAAAACAAGAGGCTGACCGTCTTGGGTGAGAACTGCACCAATACTAGTACTTGAAGCATCTGATTCTACCACAAAAGTTTTGTTGGAATCAAGGATTGCTAAGACGAAGGTAGTACACATGGCCTACTTGAAATCTAGGAAGGCCTGTATGGCTGTAGGAGTCCACTGAAATTCATTCTTCTTAAGAAGGTTTTTCAATGGTTGGGAAATTTTGCCACAATGATGGACAAATTTCCTGTAATATCCTGTGAGGCCAAGGAAACACCAGAGGATTTTCAAGGTCCTAGGACATGGCCAATCCTGCATGGCTTGAATCTTTTTGGGGTCCATGCGTACTCTGTCACATATGATAATGTGTCCCAAGTATTTAACCTCACTTTCCCCAAAAGAACACTTGGACTTCTTAACAAACAACTGATGGTCCCATAACAATTGGAGTAGTTTGTCCACATGTTGAAGATGTGACTCCCAAGTGCGGCTTTAAACAAGAATGTCATCAAAGAAAACTAGAACAAACTTATAAAGGTAGGGCTTCAAGAGTTTATTCATGAGACTTTGGAAGGTAGATGGAGCATTACAAAGCCCAAAAGGCATTACCAAGAACTCATAATGGCCTTCATGAGTTTGGAAAGTGATCTTTGGAATATCCGCTTCCTTCATCCTAATCTAGTGATAACCAAAGCGAAGATCCAATTTGGTGAAGAAACAGGTGCCATGGAGCTCATCCAACAGATCATCAATGACATGAATGAGAAACTTATCCTTAATGGACAATTTATTAAGGGCGCAAAAATATGGGCACATGTGCCAAGAGCCTTCCTTCTTTAGGACCATTACAATAGGGGAGGAGTATGGGCTGGTACTTGGGCGAATTACCCCAACTTCCAATAATTCCTGCACTATTTTTTCTGTTTCATTTTTTTGAGCAAAGGGTTACTTGTAGGGCTTACATTGAGGGGATGACTGTCAGGGAGTAGAGGGATGTTGTGATCATGCTCACCCTAGGATGGGGGTAATTCCGTGGGTGTCTCAAAGACCCTGTTGTGCTTGTCCAAGACTAGTTTTAGGTCGGGATGGATGGCGGGGGAGGATGGCTCTTGTACCTGGATGGAATTAAATTGGGAAATCACCCCATGATGACCTTTCTTCAAGAGTTTTCCCATTTTGTGAGAGATGATAATTTATGGGGACCCAACATGCAAGCCACGAAGGGTATGGGTGTGAGTCTATTGAGTAAATTTCATATATAATTTCTGATAATCCATGGTAATCGGTCCCAAAGTGCACAACCATTCAACACCCAAGACAATATCAAAGCCACCCATTGCAAGGGAAAACATATGAGTTTTCAGGGTATAATTGCCCATTTGGAGTTTGACATTCTCACAATTCCCCCCACATTTGATTGTACCACCATTAGCTATGAGAATTTGAAAATTAGAAACTAGTCGAATAAAACAATTGACATCCTCAACTACTCTGCGATGAATAAAACTATGGGTGCTGCCACTATCAATCAATATAACTACTGACCATTGTTTTATGTATCCTTTGATCTTTAATGTCCATGAAATAGAAATACCAACAAGAGAATGGAGAGAGATGACAGGTTCGTCTTGTTCCATAGGAGGTGCAACAGTGTTTGAGAGGGGTGGAGTGGGCTTAGTATCCTCATGCTTGGGGGCCTCATTGGACATTCGGTATTCTGACCCATCAATCTGGAAGAACTTCTGATCATGACAATTATATCCTAGCACATATTTGTCATCACAGTAATAACAAAGCCCTTGTTTCCTACATTCTGCAATTTCTGCTGGATACACCTTTTGAAACTTCAAGGTTTGAGTGGGAGTAGTGGTAGCACCTGGACGAGGATGGTTGGGAATGAAATAATGAAGGGGTTGTGCCTATAGAATGGTCTCAACTTCCAATGCTAAGGTGCAAGCCTGCAACAAGGTAATATGATGATGCATGCAAACATGAGCACAAATTGCATCCTGTAAGCCACTTATGAAACATTCAAGATATAATTCATCAGATAAGCCCTCAGTTTTGATAGCCAACTGTTCAAATGCTGTAATGAAATCAATGACCGAGTCAGTTTGTTTCAGCTTGGTGAGACGTCCCAAATGATGAGATTCCCTATCAAAACGTGCACAAACAACTTTGGTGAACATGTTCCAAGTGGGATGTCCTGGATAACATATCTTATGCAACTGCCACCATTGCTAGCGTTATTGATCTAAGTACAAAATGCCTACATGGAGTTTGGTCTCATCATCCCGAATATTATGGAAGGAGAAATAGTGTTCCAATTGGGAGACCCCCCTAGCTGGGTCAAATCCATCAAATTTATGCATCTCCACCTTTGGAATATTATTCCAAGAGTTTGGAGAACCCCAAGGAGAGTAGGAATTATGAGTACTCTCATAATGAGAAGAATGAGGGATGTTAGAGGTGTACTCTAGTTTCTTACCCTTGTTAAACAATCCAAGGTGTTGGGTAAGGGCATCCAGGTTGGTCTTGATTTTATCCATGTCTAAAAAACACTGCTAGAGTTGGTGAGGATCCCCCAGGGTCTCTTTGATCTTAGAGACATCCTCATATAGTTTGTTTACCTTAGTGTCCCACTCTTCAACAGTAAGAGAGTGAGTGGCAGGACACATGGTGATGGGATAAGTTTCAAAGAAGGGTGTCGAGAAGGAGATCGGGTCCAAAAGGCTTAAAATTGATATGGATGACTGTGATCAGGGTAAAAAAAGGAAGCCAACAATATAGGTCATAAACAAGGGGGTAAGGGGGTTCAGACCAGAAAAAGGATGAAAAATGATAGGTATCATTGCGGTTAGGGCGAAAAAAGGAAGCTAATGGAATAGGTCACAAATAAGGGTGTTGTTAATCCCTGAACTCATTTTTTTTTTTATACTCTTATGGAGTTATAGTCCAGTCTGAATAATGTTGCAGTGTAATTATGTCCAAATTCTTAATAGGAAGAAAGATGTAGGAATTTCACAACGAGAATGAAGGAGGCTAGGTTGTGCGGAAATGTAGCTTGTCTGTGCTCTTTTTGTGTTGTTCTATTCTGCGTTGTGTCTTTCCCTAGGGTTATGGTTTGTTTCAGGGTACCTACAGAGAAGGGTTTTCTCTGTGCTATAGCTCTCTGAGATACATGCAGGGTCAACAGTAGTAATTGACCTAATATATCAGAGAACCAACTAAGGAGGCTCTACCATACCCTTAGTTGTACTACCCGATTACCCAGGTACTAGAGAGTATATTCCTGAGTGTTGTTCTCGGTGACACTATAACAGTCAGGTGACTGATCAATTGACCTAGGAGGGTTTCAAGATGCCTAGGGCCAATCCGTGCATAGGTGTTGTCTGATGCACTACTAGTCAAAGGGGTACCGACATGGGTTACAAGGGTGACCAATAGATGTGTGCTTAAGAACCACTTGTATTTCCTATGTGCATGCTTCCCTAATCGTAGATGTATGCACTGAACGATAGATCTCTATGTTTTATTGACGTCGGAACACATCGCTACCCTGGAAAAAAAATTCACCCGAACTTCCTGCCCAAGAAAGTGATTTGATACCACTTGTTCTATAGCTGGAACAATTAATATAACAATCAAATATACTGTGCAAGTAACATGAACATCAAATATAGAGTAGAAAGATAATAGTGATACCACATAAAACTTAGTTCACTTGCCTCTTTGAGGGGGAAACCTCCAAATGAGAAAATCTCTATTACAATAATCTTCACCAACATACAGTGGAGAGATGCATTCTTTAATTATTTTTCACAACCAAAAATACCACAGGCCAATACCAAGGGCCAATACCACAGGCCAACACCATGGTTTATCCCTAACTAATTTATAACATTCCACGAACCAACCTTCTAACTACTTGTGGTTCCGATAATGAGGGTTGACCAATTATTACAATGACAACTAACTAATTAACTAACTAAGAGGGGCTAGGGATGGATCCTAACACATTGACTCAATGTTTCTCTATCTTCTTGGTAGTTTTTTTACAATTTTTTGCGTCCCAAGCTTATGGGGTTGTTTTGAGGCCCCAAACAAGGTTTTTGGACATTCAAGGGGCCAAGGGTTGCCATAGCATGCCCTAGTCCCAACCAAAATTTCTAATCCTTAGATAGTTCATTCCAACTATCTATCGTGTGCACCAAACATAGCTTGTATGAAAAAGTTGCCCCCCCAAGAAGTTTATGTATCAACTAACCACCTCAGGCCCTACAATACTTTTGGCGTTTCATCTTCTAGGGTTAGGGTTTTGATGTTTGGGTTTTTTTCCTCTTTGTTTTTGAGGCTTCATGATAAAAGGCCCTTTTTGGCCTCTTTGTAAGGATATTTTTTACGAATGAGCATATTCTATATCTCTTTCTCTTCAGAGATAAGCTACCGCCATTCTAGCTAGTTTGTGTTATACAATATTATGTTATTTTATTCATTAATAGAAGTTGGGTTTCACTATATTTATGTTTTCTCTACTATATTTTTGTTTGTATCTCATTTTTTTTCTCAATATAATCCAGATCATAGAACTTTTAGGGGACAAGACCATTCAACAACTACACACACACACAACCAAAAATTAAATGTTTTATAGTTCTTGAATTCTTACTAAGGGAATAACATTGTACTGAAAGGGATAACATTCTCTTAAGTTTTTTTTTTTAAATGTAACTGGAGGATTTATATTATAAAAAGGTTGGAAAAAAAAACTTGCCATAGAGAGTACATCCAAAAAAGGTATGTTCCACTGATTACACATCCAAATAGAGAGATTGTCCAACAAAACATGTAAATCATGGAAGCTCTTAGTACATCAGGTGCTTTTCAAACTGATAAGTATAGTATCTACAAAACATAACTAAGAGATTAACTACTTTCAAAAACATAATTAAAAAATTAAAAAGAGAGAGCTTCATCCTGAATTACTTGCTTCCTCTTAATATGGAGCTTTATTCATAGTAGCTTGCTAAGATGAAGTGTTTCCACCTAGAAATCCATGCTCTAAGGCCAAGGAAGGCACAAAGATACCATGTCCATTATGTTGTTGCTTGACCAAGAGAGCTATAGTCTGCTTAAGGTTGAAAAATTCGACTTCCAGAGTTAACATTTTGTTTGATATTTGAGGAGAGATTCCAAGTCCACTGAACCAAGTGTCATGAGTTGACAATAAAGGAATGGACTCTAACATGACCTTTTTTTTTTTTAACAGAAATGGTTGGGGGTATTTGTATTAAAAAGAAGGCTGCCAAAATTCAAAAAAGTACATGTGGCAAGGTGCAAGCACTTCTGCTGCTTCCAAAAGAGCGTAAATGTCTATCTAGGCCTAAGGAAACTGTAACAGCTGGTCCATATAAGCTTTAGTTATGCCATGTAAAAATGGCGATATACACATTTAACAACAACAAAAAATTGCATTTCATAAAAGACTTGATTAATAATTATGAGGCTGCCAGGGATCTTCCTGTTGTTCCGTCGGTCGAGCTTCTAAATTCGCCTCTGCTGGGTTCTCCTCCGCGTGTTGATGGTCTAGGTTCTCCTCTTCATGATAGTGATCTATGAATCCTGGTGCTATGGGAACATGGTGATCGTTACTGGCAAGAGAGTGAAAAGAAGAGGGAATCCAAGATTCATCAGTGCCAACTGAGTGTGCTGGTTGTTGAGGATTTTCCAGTCACTGGGTAACAACCCCAATCTTCCTTATATTCCGATTGACTCCTCTTAAAAGTATTGCCAGTTCTTGGTTATGGTGGATTTCTTGCTACTGCAATTGGGACTAGAGGCCTGCCAAATTTTCACGAATCCCATGATTTTCCTGTTGAAGCTCTCGATGCCGTGCGCCTGAGCGCTCCTCCATCCTCTTGCAATCTGTTCGAAGTGCTTGAAATTGTTCTTGGAGGTCTTAGAAGGTGAAAATTGGGCAAGAAAAAGGATCTCTAGACCTCCGCCACATGATGGAGTGGAGGTTCGAGAGTATAAGAGGTGAGCGGGCCCCGAACAAGCAGAAGCAAAGGCTGATAGAAAGAAAGACGTGGGCGAAAAGGACAGAGGAGGTCCAACCAGAGTGAGGGGTGAGCAGTCTAAAACGCCAGATGAAGAAACTGAGTGGAATCCGCAACAACCATGGGTAGTTAATCAAAAAATCGTTAAAGATGAAGGGAACCATTATCTCCCATGGAAATATGTGACTTCGCTCGGGATGAGAGGACAAACCCTAAATTGCACTATCCATGCTTACCTGGCATCAGGCCAACTCATTTCCCTTCATTGCCAAAGCCATGCTGAATAGACTCTTCAAAAACCTCCTAAATTAAGTAACCCGCACCCTAACCTACCACTGGGCACGTTGGAACGCTGGCAGGCCTTCTGCAGCACGTGTTGGAACACTGGCTGGCCCACTACAGCCCGCGTTTACCTAACAAAGCAAAAAATCAGGAGAGTTTCTGCCGAGACAAGAAGCTTTTTGTCAGTTAACTGGAACTCCCAGCGATGCATGGCCGAGAGTTCGCCTAAAACCCTAGCTCATTCTAGCCTATAAAAAGAGGGGTAGGGGTACTATTCAAGGGAGGAAAAATCATAGCAAAGAAACTCTGCCAAATTGCCAAGTCCGTTTTGTCCCAACCCTTTAGCCTTTCCTCAAGCTTTAGGAGAATTCAAGCAAAGCAGTTGGAGGACAAAGAAGAGGAGGAGCCCAGGATCAGGATCGAGGAACGGTGGCCGGTCTCTAAAATCATTGTAAGTTGATTCATATTGAGATTAATGAAAAAGATACTTTTCCTGTCCCAAATACATGAGTCTTATCTACGTTATTTGATTTGTGTTTAATCTCTAACCCTCTAGTAGATCAATAGCATGCATGCGTAGTTTTGTCTTGATTGCAGGAAATCTTTTTGGAAGGAGCAGCAGCAGCAAGGGGATAAAAGCTCAACGGAGGATCTACACCAACCGTCGATAAAAAGGTTAGTTGGTTCTTCCCATGTTTGCATGAGAAAAGGGGTTTTAGGTTGGGGTAGAAGGTTAAAGGTTATTTCTTAAGGGTCATGATCTGCGTACAAGTTTAATCCCTAGCTTGTTAGTCCGTAGGGTAGAATAACCCCACAACAGAATTGGCGACTCCACTGGGGATAGTCTTACTCTTAGGGTTTCCGG
>JASDQU010318323.1:0-13242 GCA_032191745.1 Picea mariana | reverse complement strand
AGTCATGAGACTTCCCATGCTTTGAATCGGTCGAGGGTCGGTTTCTGATTGTTTTAAAGATGCCCACAGGTGCCCAAACCCTCCAGCCTTTGAATCTATCCTTGTTTCTTACTGTTCTACCCCACCTTCATGTTCATTTAAGTTCATCATTCACCTTCACATACCCTGGCCACTTTGTAATCTGCACAGTTACTTTAAAGCGTTTTCAGGAATCCTGGTAATGAAGATTTCAATAGGAGGTGCCCTTCTGAGAAAGGAATTGCAGGATACCTCATACCTTGAGGCACACCCTGAGGCTTATGAACTATTAAGGGAGGATGGATGCTATAGGTTCTGTCAAAAGCTCCAGGGGTACCATCAAGGTATCACATAAGCATTTGCCAAGAGCTTTGATGGTTTTAAGGTTCAACTTGGGCCCATGGTGATGCAAATAGATGAGGCCAATGTTGCAGCAACCAGAGAGATGCCCGGTGAAGGAGAAAGGTGGTTTAATAATACCTCAATCAAATAAGTCGATTTCAGATCATTCCTCAAAGAAGAAAATCAAAATATGAAGTGGAAAAAGGATATCCCCAGGAGCTATTTGGAGGAGAAATGACAAACATTGTTAAAGATGATACAGGTTTACATCACTTGTGAGGGGAGATATGGAAGGACCACAATTTACCACTTCAAACTACTCCTCCATTTCACAGGTAAGCAAACTCTAAATATTCTTTTCTACCTTCTTAAGAGTCTTAACAAAATGTCATCCAAAGTTCAGGCCAATCCTCAAGAAGCTAGCAGTAGCCTATTCCATCATGGGCTGATTAAATTGATAGTTTTAGAAGAGCTCAGTAGAAGAAGTAAAACTTGGGATTATCTCTTGTTTTGGGGAGATTTTGGACAAGAAGTTCATCCCAAGAAAGGAGGAACTCCCTCAAAAGAATTAGCTTCCCCAAAAACCAGTAAGAGAAAAAGAAGAGCACTGTCTCCTGTAGAAGCTGATACAAAAGATTCTCCATCAAAATCACAGAAAACAAAGAGGAAGTTAGAGTTTGAGAAAAAGGCAGAGTATCAAGGAAAAAATGTCCTAAATCTACCATACTCAGATTCTGATTCAGAGCCATTAGCTGCAGAAATAGAAACATAGCCAATAGATGTAGAAAGGGAAATCCCTGAGGAAGCTGGAACACCACCAAAGAAGAAGGTTAGAAAACCATCCAAGGTCCATAAACTAAACAAAGAAATTGTTGAGATAAAGGTGCTAGAAAGACATCTGAAAGGAGAGAATGAGACTCTCAGGAAGTCCTCCCTTAAAATTGGATCTGCACTAGATCAATTGGCCATCAAATATGAAACTGCAAAGCACAAGAACAAGAATCTCTGCAAAAATAATATCAAATTGCAGAAAATGAACAAGGTTTTGAGATTCAATCTTGTCCACAAGAAGTTAAAACCCAAAGATCACCTCAAGCTTGATACCCTAGCTGAAGCTGCCCTTGATTTCAATTGAAGTGTTATAATAGATGAAGCAGGGTCGAAGGGAAACTCAACCATTTTTGACTTAATTCGGGAGTATCTACAGGTTTCGCCAGCTAAGAATCGTTTCAAAATTCATAATTAGCTGCAAAAAATCGTTCCTAGGAAATTGACACCTAAATACACTCTGTTTTGGCCTCCTTAGCTGCCGAAAGTTCTGTTATGAATAGAAAGCACCAAATCTCCTCATATCAAGGAAAATAGATTCCTCAACGATCTCAAAGGGTTCAAGAACGATCTTATGGTTATGAATCGTCCTCAACATGCTTCTGTCAAGCTCATAATGAATCATATTGGGTTTTAAATGAAGATCAAAGTATAAATCTATTTTTGGAATTTTGTTTGATTTTCCCTAGTTTTAGGGTCATAGTCAGCAGACAACTATTTCAATTTTTACCCTTTTAGTGGTAAAAATCTAGTATATTGTAATAGACTAAGGATATATGGTATGATTTTGGGGATGAGATAAGATCTCTATTTTGATTCTTCATTAATTAGGTATTTGCAAAAAATATCTAGAAACAATTAAGTAAGAGATCAGATCCCCTAGTTTGTAGGCTCTAAATGTAAGGGAAAAATTATAAAAGATAGAATGCCATATGGGATAAGGGTTGGACCTGAAGGGAAGGATGGTATGGAAATATCACCATCTATTGTAAAGATGTTCAAAAGGTTGTAAGTGACTCTTTTTGGATGAATACAAAGACATTCTGTTCCCAGATTCTTATGTCATGATCATGTAGTGAAGTGCTTCTTGATATAGCTTGTTATTCTCTCGTGTCACATATTGTTTTCTTTCCTTATTGTTTATAATAAGATTATGTTCAGGATTTTTCTCAGACACCCTGCTTTGGCTTAAAACAATATTTATGTTTTCTCCTGAAATTTGATTGTAGAATTCAGATAAGCTCTGCTCTGCATTTGAAGTAAAATCTAATATATTCATCTTTTCCCATCTCACAAACTAAAAGGATCCATTGACATGACTACCTTTCCTTGTTGCATATGATCTCAGTTATTTATTCATCTTTAACCTTTTGACTCTATTTTTCCCAACGACCCTCTTTTGTTGTCTCAACTAAAAACTCAAAAACAAATCTTATATCCTCATACCTAGCCTAATATTAAATTCAAACAAATTTAAATCATATAGAGATATCCCTCTATTCATATTGGAGGGATATATCCTTGACTCCAAGTGGTTTTGTGGTTACCTCTGTCACTTTCTCCGTTAGCCTGAGAAATTACGAAGTGCCAACATAGTGGCAACCATACTGGGGAACGGTTCCCCATAAATCATATCAAGTTCCAGATCTGGTTACTGATGGTGGAAAGTGACAGGACACAAGAAGGCTGAATCATCCACCTGGTGAATCTAATCAACTCCGCTCCGATTCAAAGACTCCACTGGACGAAGAACCTGAAACATGACCAAACAATCTGGAAAGATCAAGTACTCAAGCTCAAATTATATTCAAGACATTCTTGGCTTTATTTGTAATTATTTTATCTCTGATAATGATCCTGGTCAAGAGTACATTGCTTAAGTTCATAGTGATTAGTTTCAACCCGAATAACCTAAAAGGGTTGAGCCCATTCCTATAGCTCTGGTACTCAATCCAATACCGATAGAAAGCTCAATTAGACATAAGCCTCAGGTTTTATCTCCTGTCCTCGTTAAGCTTCCAAATATTTATAAGTCCCTTGCTTTACCTACGATACCTGTAAAAGTCCCAGACAGATATAAACCTCTGGTTTTGCCTCCTATCCTCCATGAACTCCCTGTAAATTACAAATATAATCTACCCAGGTTTGATGGAGAAAATGTGAAGATCACTACTGAAAAGCACATTCAAAGTCTTGAGGATTTTCTTGATCTGTTTGAGGCAGAAGAAGATGATGTCTGTATCAGGATGTTTGCCCCATCATTGCAAGGTAGAGTGAAAAATTGCTTTAAGAAACTTTGTTGGCCCTTGACCAAGTTTTGGGAGATCCTTGGTCAAGTTTGACCTACTTTGGGACTTCGAAATCCTGTTGAAGGCGAAGCGCAAGACGAGGCAGAGATCACGGGATATCAACCTCTTTTTGGGTCCTTTTTGGGATTTGGTATCATGTAACGGGTATGAGATGTCGGCCCATGGGTTTACCCATGTTTAGGCATATTTTGTAAAGTATAAATAGATGCTAAGGCGATGTAGTGAGAATATATATGGAGAGTTAAAAATGGCTAAGTGATAGATCTATGTGATTGAAGGATTGTAAATGATTTGTGAATACTATGTGAAGCTTGCAGAGCTGAGTGAAAGTGACTGTAGAAGGCTTAGTGTTGTATCCTAGCTCGAGGAAGGAGGATCTGGCGAGGTGCGCATAGATCTACTGTCCTACACGGAGTAGGGTTTTGAGGCTCTCTGCATGGAACCTATTGAAGAAGCTAATAAAGAAGAAGAGTTGGTGGACGTAGCCCCAGGGTGGGGGTGAACCACGTATATGATGTGTTTCTCTTCTTTGTGCAATGTGTTGATGTGTTTATGTCTTTACTTGATAAGTGCTTTGATATAGATAAATAGATCTATTTATGCTTTGTGCTAATGATGTATATGGATGTTAGATCTGACTTATATGAATGTGCTTAGTGATTGAATCTGCTAGATCTGATCTATTCCGTAGTGCTAAGTGTTGCTAAATGCCAGTTCTGGTTGACCACTGCATTGTACTATGATTAGGGTTTAACTACGCTGTAACTAAGGATTGGATATTGATAAATATAACTACTAAGTGCTCTGTTAAGTGTTAGAATCACATATATGTGTCCCAACTAAGGTGGCAGACATCTGAGTCCTGCAACCACCCCTGCCTCTACCTTAGGTGAGACTTCATCTGCTTTGCAGGTGTTGCCGAAAGGGTTGGTAGTTAGGGTTTTGTTGGTTGTTGGGACCTGAAACTGTGATTGTTGGGAACTAAGGAAGAATAAGCTTTGTGCAAAGATCCGACCTGAAACTGTGATAGCTGGGAACTAAGGAAGAAGAAGCTTTGTGCAAAGATCCGACCTGAAACTGTGATTGCTGGGAATTGAGGAAGAAGAAGCTTTGTGCAAATATCTGACCTGAAACTGTGAAATCTCTGTGTGTAGATCTGTTACCCTAATGTGCAATACTCTACTTAGTTGTGAATCTCTGTGCTAAAGAAAAGAAGTCCGATATGAATAAAAGAGGTAAGATCTGAAATCTTTGTGCTCTAAGAAATGTAAAAGTGATAATGCTTGATTAAAAGAGGTAAGATCTGCAAGCTTTGTACTCTAATAAAGGTAAGAATAGTGAAAAGTTCTATATCTTGGAGCTTTGTGCTCTGTAGAAGTAAGATAAGTAGAAATTTTTGTTTCAAAAGTATGGATCTAGGTATGTTTGATAAGATTTGTCCTAGCTTGAAAACTAGGGCACTGATAGATGAAAAAATATTTGATATGTATAGATCTGATAAGAATAGTGAAAGATATGTTATAACTATGCATAGAGAGAATGTTTGGACTAACAAATGGATGCAGGATCCTAGAAAGATTTTTTTGCAGGTTAGCTACCATGATCCTAGTGCGCAGTACATGAAAGGCTGGGGATCATTTAAGAGAAAGAGAGGATTAACAGTTTGTTACAGTTGCATAAAATTGGGACATCTTGCTAAGGAGTGCCCTGGGAGAAGACCTAGTTGTCTTTGTGGACCATGAAGTATTGGATTGCCCTAGAATGATTGCGAAGCTTGAAGAAATGAATATGAGACAAGAAGACCACGAGAAATATCAAGAAACTGAGATTATGGCAGAACCCCAAAAAGAATAAGAGAAAGTATTGCTACAGATGAAAGAAACCTTGAATGATCACTAACATGTCAGTTTATCAAAGGTCTTCAAAGAAAAAGAATGCCTTGAAGCAAGAATATGATATTTCGACATTGACCGTGTTCTGGATGAGGAAACATAGGTGAATATCATGACAGAAAGAACTTGGGAAGCTATAGGAAGGCCTGCTATGATTCCTTCATTAGGAGGAATAGGACTATTCAAAGGAAAGATGATAAACCTATGTGGAAAGCTCACCCAGATATCTATGAGCGCTAATGGAAATTCGACACAGGAAGATTTTGAGATTGTTAAATTTATTGAGAACAACGCCCCATTTACCATGTTACTAGGAAAACCGTGGATTGAAAGAGATCAGGCTAGAAGGAAGGAAGAAGAATAATTTTTAGCGCAAAAGAAGAAAGAGTTAAAAGATTTCATGAATAGAAGGATCACACACTTGATTGAAGAACAAAAGAACAGATCTAAGCTATTTAACACTAGAGACCCGGATGTCGAAGTTGCAAGAACACTAGAAGACCCACAGAAGATTGAAGTACCTATTCCAGATAAAGAAGAAGTATCACCCTCAAATCTTAGGAAATAATCTCAACAATGTGAAGTAACTATGCCAAAAGAAGATAAGAATCAGAATGGAAAAAGGCATACTGAGACAAAGCTCACTGGAAAGAAAGCTAGAAAACTAAGTAAGAAGAGAGCTAAGATCGACAAGTTACAAAAGGTTCCAGAGGGAACTTCACAGAAGGAAAATTTTCAAAATTGGAGCTTTGTTGGGATAGCAGAGCAACGTCACATGGCACTTTGCCATGGTGAATCAATATATCCATTGGGACCAAAATACCCATTCGGCGGACCCCCCGAATGGGTAGAAAGGAATTTATGGTTCGCCACCGGACCGTTGGACCGTGCCATAACGAATAGAACAGAGTTAATGAAGGATTCTCAACCGTTGCAAGAAATCCATTGCCAAGTTATATGTTTATCCCGTTGTGCCATGCACCGATAACACTTTTGCTAACTGTGATTTTGAGCCTGCAGACTTGATTGATTTTACACAGTGATCATTGCGCTATTTCCTTCTATCCTATTGCAGTGTCTAAGTTACTCCTCGAACCTGAGATTTCCAACCCCGAGCATGTATTTCAGACGAGTTCAGCGATGTAGAGAGAGTTGTCGAAGAAGTTCTGATCGATCTCATGACTGAAAGAGTCATGTCGATGTCTATAGGTGTACAAGAATCATTGACGAGAGGACTGCAAGCCTCTTCGTCAACTTCTCGCAAATCAGGGCCATCCCGACCATTAGTATAGAAGAGAACCAAGCATAAAGATGAACTAGCAAACACGAAGTTGATTCCATCCATATTTTCCGATTACATCCCACCTCTGGCTGGCATGGTGAATCGTGATAGTGTTCTAAGAGACTTTGAGTACACTATGGTCACTGTGTACCTCCTGAAGGGGATACGTGTAGTTCAAGCAGAGAAGGATAAGATCACAACGTTGAAGTTTAGCGACTTCAACCTCAGAGATCGAAATATCTATGGTATGCTCTCCCCATACAAGTACCTAACTAGAACAAAAGGGAAGAACTTGAATTTCATCTCTCAGTCATGGACAATGAACCTTGCGCAGTCCACCCTGCTGAATGTCATGAAGATACCACACTTCGGAAGACAAAAGGAAGTCAATGCCTGTGTCAAGTTGCTACTGTCGTGTTACCATGGTAGCTACTTATGGCTAGACTTCCGCATTACAGTTGACCCAATGCTGATCCACATGATCATAGGAATGAGTATGCAAGGACCCTACCCACAAGAATTTTATCTAGAAAAAGCCGCAGATCATGCACTAGCATAGAAAATCAAGGATACATATGGCGACGTTGAGAAGGGAACAAGAGGCTACAAGGTAGCTTCCATCCATAGTGGCGCAGTGTGCCTAGAATGTCAATTGATAGCTGGAAATTTATTAAGGAAGAACCGACCTACGTAGGTCACTGAATTTGTCGTTAACCTCACAGGGAAGTGTATGAAAGGCCTACAGATGAACTTGGCGAAGTACCTAGTTAACCGGTTGGAACTAGATTGCAGAGAAGCACATGATCAGGGTTATGCATTTCATTTCAACTGGCTCCTGGTCCTCATTGCATTTTTTGCTTGGGATATGCCGGAAGGTGCGACCTTCCCAGACATAGAGTCATTCGAACCACTTGATGTGAAGTTCGCTACCCTGTGGTATTCAACTGATATGAACAAACAATGGCAGTCGAATGTTGTGTTCCATACATACTACCTCCAGCTAAAGAGAGCCATCGAAGGCGAGCCTCGCATGAATTTGAACACCTTACAGAGGTTCCGACCACTAATGAAGTTCAATGCAGATTGACACTTTATCTACATTACAACACGAGCAGATGAACATAAAGAGAAACTCCAGTCATATTAGAAATTCACAGAAGAAGACCTTGAGGACATCACTAAGGAATGGTCCGCTGACCTACTTATCCTTGCCAACCCCACAAAGATATCTGATATTGATATCCCAGAGGACACTCATAAAGAACAGAATACACCCGAAACCAACAGACAGAAGAAGACTGAGGAGGTCCAAAACTTAAGCAGCACCTTAGGGAATACTGCTTCCATGTCACCTGACCGAGTGGGTGATAACGAAGTAGAAGCTGAACAGAGACCAGGTGAAGTAACATCACCCAGAGACGAGGTTGACCCTTTGAAGAAGAGGAAGGTTTCCCCCCCAAAACCTTCTTCCCAGAAGAAATAGAAAGCCACCATGACCAAGATGCAGATTGTCCTCACCTCCGATGATTTTGATTTCATCATATCAGCCCTGAATGATGCTTCACTGGAAATAGCAGAGAAACAAGGAGCGAAGCAGAGGAAATGTATGATAGGATTGAAGTCAAACTCCAAGGTGTACAATTGGCCCTTCAATCCAACCACTCAGTCTCCACTGCGCCTCTTCCATCGGGAGAGAGTTGGGAGATAATCCAACCCAACTCCACCGACTAGCTGATATAGTCGAAGCTCACCTTCGACGAGCACAAGAGGAAAAAGAACAAGCCACCCAGGCTTTGACGCAAGTGCAAGGAATACTTGTAGAACAACGCTGAGCATCAGAATAGGAAAAGATTTCTCTCCAAGCAAAGTTTGATGAAGAAAAAACACAGATACAACAAGGAAAAGAACAGTTACTCACGGAGCAACTCTAAGTGAAAGAAGCGGTCATAAGAGCACTTCACTTTGTGACAGTCGTAGAAATAAAGGAAGAGGACTGATTCATGCAGAAAGTAGAGTAGCTCACATAAGTTATTCAACAACTACAACAATGCAGAGAAGACTTAGAGCTCCGCACAGTGCCCAAGACTCCACAGGATGTAAGGGATCAAAGAGAAACAACTACTCGAAGAACAGTTGAGAGAATAAAATCCCTTCCTATGGAATGTAAGCAACTCACTGATCAAAGTGCCCAGACCTATGAACAACTCACTGAGAACCCAAAACTGAAGGCACTAGAGTCACATCTCCAAGAGGTGAAGTATCAAGCCGAAACGATACAGGCGTAGTTGAAGCCCCTATCAGCTGTGTAAAGAATGAAGCGATCCCAAGAGAAATGCACCACCCAACAACAAATCCACACTATCTAGAGCAGAGTTATGGAAGTAACTCAAAGGCTCCAACCCGTACAAGATAAATCTTACCAATTGTTCACAGAGGTCGAAGGCCGAGGAGCAGAACTAGAGCAGGTTGTCACTACAACTGAATAATGCCTGGAGGGACCTGTCAATGACACAGTCATCCAAGAGTTCGCTAAACAAGAGGCCAAGGCACAACAACAAGTTGAAGCAGCACGAGCTATGCTCGAGGATTTTGAAGCAGAACTACTCAGATTAGAGTGACTCGGGACGAGTCACATGTGAGTGTTGGGGGCCTATTGGCCCTTGAACAAGTTTTGGGAGATCCTTGGTCAAGTTTGACCTACTTTGGGACTTCAAAATCCCGTCGAAGGTAGAGCGCAAGATGAAGAAGAGATCGTGGGATCTCTGCCCCTTTTTGGGATTTCAGATTATGTAACGGGTATGGGATGTCGGCCCATGGGTTTAACCATGTTTAGGCCTATCTTTTAAAGTATAAATAGATGCTAACGCGATGTAGTGAGCATATATATGGAGAGTTACGAATGGGTAAGTGCTGGATCTATGTGATTGAAGGATTGTAAGTGCTCTATGCATACTATGTGAAGCTTGCAGAGATGAGTGCAAGTGACTATATAAGGCTTGGTGATGTATCCTAGCTCAAGGAAGGAGGATCTGGAGAGGTGCGTGCAAATCTCCTATCCTACCCAGAGTAGGGTTTTGAGGCTCTGTGCATGTAACCTATTGAAGAAGATAATAAAAAAGGAGAGTTGGTGGACGTAGCCCCAGGGTGGGGGTGAACCACGTATATGCTATGTTTCTCTGCTTTGTGTAATGTGTTGATGTGTTTATGTCTTTACTTGCTAAGTGCTTTGATATAGATAGATAGATCTGTTTATGATTTGTGCTAATGATGTATATGGATGTTAGATCTAACTTATATGAATGTGCTTAGTGCTTGAATCTGCTAGATCTGATCTGTTTTGTCGTGCTAAGTGCTGCTAGATTCTAGATCTGGTTGACCACTACGCTGTACTGTGTTTAGGGTTTAACTGTGCTATAACTAAGGACTGAATATTGATAAATATAACTGCTAAGTGCTTTGTTAAGTGTTAGAATCACAGATCTGTGTCCCAGCTAAGGTTGTAGACATCTGAGTCCTGCAACCACCCCTGCCTCTACCTCGGGTGAGACTTCATCTGCTTCACAGGTGTTGCCGAAAGGGCCGGTAGTTAGGGTTTTGTTGGTGCACTGTTGTAGCGTTGAACCCTGGGTCTGCCCTTGTGCCAACAACCTTCTAGCTACAAGCATCAACAATTTTCGTCAATTTGTGTAAGTTTTCCTAGATAGATGGATGATCATGGGAAATGTTTTCCTCATCCTAGAAGAGTATGACCACTTGAAAAGACAGCCGGGGGAGATAGTGCAAAATTTTTCAGTTAGGTTCAATAGGGTGTATCATTCATTGCCTGTTGATATAAGGCCACCCCCATGATTATCTCACTTACATTTCCCATATGCCTTCGATCCTAAGATGGGATTCCAATTAAGAGAAAGGAACACCACAACCCTTGAATAAATGAAAAATATTGTAGTTGATGTGGAAGCTAACCTGCTGAACAGAAAGGAAAAATTGAAAGCATTGATGAAAGACATAATAGAAAAGGAACATCTTGTATCTTCAGAAATGAAACTGGATATTCTGACCAACGCAGTCAATGAAGTGATGCATAATATTAGCAGGAAAGAGGAACTTGTTGTTCGAAGACCTCATGTTCCATTGATGACAGAAAGGACAAAGATAAATGTCCCCAAGCTTTTTCCAGCTCAGGCTCGGTATTCTGAACCACCAAATGATCACTTCATGTATTCAATCCACGATACAGCCAAATATGAAGTTCAAAATTAGATGGTGATGGAAAAACCTCCTGAGATGATGTGCATGTTTGATGACCTCACATATATAGATGATTTTCCTGGATATGATCATCAAGGTGATGATTATGTGGTTGAGGTTGATGCTGACTGTTCAGAGAAACCAAAAATATCTTCATGGGAAGAATAATCCCAGTTATCACAATGCGAAGATAACAACCAAACTCTGCATACTAAGAAAGACCACAAGGAGGAAAATGCATAAAGTTTTCCAGTGAATGAAAAATGCCCGCCCCTGTGTTTTGCCTCACTCCTGAGAGAAAATTGCAAGCAGATTGTAAATAGAAAGGATGATGAATGTTATAATGCACCAGTTGAGGAAAACAAGGATGATACCGAACTTGCTTCAGATTCAAATGTGCAACCCTTGAGTCTTTTTGAAATTCGAACCTTAGATGAAATTACAGAGCCCGAGACAGGTGATGAGATGATCCATTTTGATTCCCTGCCCTTATGATTTAGTTCATTTCAGTTTGTGAGAGGGAATTTTGGTCATATTCTGATTGAGAATCATAGTGTAAACCATGAGGTTCTAGTAGAGCCAATGCCACAGTCATCTAAAGTAGTATATGACCCAATAGCTGCTATGATGGATAGTTTGTGTTTTCAAAATCAGGTTTCATTTACCCCTAATGATTTCAAAAATTGTTATGATATGGATATGATCAGATAATCAACTTCAACGTTGTGTTCAACATAAGTATCATTTCAAATCCCATCAGAAAAGTTGCAACCATGTCAGGAAGTGCATGAGGATTTAAATAACATTAATACAACCTCAAACCATGGGGTTGATTTGGTTAAATTGGAATGCCAAGAAATAGGTCAAGTCTATCTTGATCCTATAGATATTTATATGATTTTTTTTTATCACAGGGAAAATTTTCCTTTCCAGCATTCTATTGTTTTGCAGGTTTACCAAGCTCCCTATGATGAAGACCACACTCATGATCATTTGCAAGTATCCTTAATAGATCTGTTTCTAAGTTGGGTGAAAAACAGTGAAAGGGCCAAGGTACCAGATATAATATTTGATTGGTTATATTGGATATTTCATATTGACTAAGGTCAAGTATTATCAAGTTAGAATAGGATATATGTACATAAATAAGATCTTCAGATGAACATCTTTTCAATTATCTGATTTACAGTATGCAAATAAGCTTGTTGGGCAAGCATGTGGTCTATTTTATTTCTGTTTTAGTTCAAAAAGTCAGTCAAAGTCAGAATGAATAAATCAACTGGTTTTCAGTTAGTGAGTTGCAGGATAGATCAAGATACAGGTTGTGGGATCAACCCAATGGATAAGGCACTGATTTACGAATCCAGAGATCTGATATTCTTAACACCTCCTCAGGAGCTGCCATCCCCAATTAGAGCCTATGTTAGGGTCCTATAATGCAATCATCTGTTCTCCAGTTATCTATTTGGGAATTGTTCTGATAAGGTTGAGAGTGTTTTTATGATAAGGTGCTCAGGAGTAATGGTCCAGTGGTATATCCATGCTTCAAATCAAATATCCAGTTATACCTAGTGTTGTCACATGGTAAGTTGTAATTATGTTGCATCCCCATGAGTTTTTGAAGGATTAAAGTGGACAAATCAGTTGTTTTCATGAATTTGTTTATATTCCAATTATGGTAGAAAGTTTGGTTTTCGGTAGCTAAAAGGTAGAAATCTTATAGCCTTTAGATAACGAAAGTTAAAACTTTCGGTAGCTAAATGGATTATTCATGCATATCGTTAGCTTCCAAATGTCCCAAATCTCACCAATGTTTAAAGGGGTCTTATCACTCTCAAATCGACGGTGGCACATCGGTCATCATTTGTGGTTATGCTGCTAATACCGATCTCTTTCATCATTCCTCTGATTCTCAGAAGGGATTATCATTTTTTGATCCTTTGTCTAATCAAACAATCATAATCTAGATCGTTCCCATACCATTTACTCGATCCTGAAAAAACAGTCATGAGCCTTCCCATGCTTTGAATCGGTCAAGGGTCGGTTTCTGATTGTTTTAAAGCTTCCCACAGGTGCCCAAAATCTTCATCCTTCGACTCTATCCTCATTTCTTACTGTTCTACCCCACCTTCATGTTCATTTGAGTTTATCATTCACCTTCACATACCCTGGCCACTTTGTAATCTGCATAGTTACTTTAAAGCGTTTTCATGAATCCTGGTAATGAATATTTTAACAGGGGGTGCCTTTCTGAGAAAGGAATTGTAGGATACCTCATACCTTAAGGAACACCGTGAGTGTTGTGAACTATTCAAGGAGG
>JASDQU010318320.1:0-13242 GCA_032191745.1 Picea mariana | reverse complement strand
TGCCTTTAATGAGGGGGGAGGGGGTCCGGAATAGTGTGGCGTGTGAAATGGGGCCCCCTCCTGTCCTGTTGACTACCGTGTCGCATTCCCCCTCTGCCACCTGTACTCCACTTAACCGTGTGACGGGGCATGTTCTCATTGGTTGTTCTCTAGCCCTGTTGGGATTCGTCCCTATTGGCCGGACACTAGCCCTGTCGAGGTTCGACAGTTGCAGAGTCGAACGATTCAACACCCCTGTAGCGCCGAGGCACGAAATACAAAGAGGCACCGCGATTATTTGAACTATGACCATGACCCATGACCACATGGGAACGGGGAGAGAGAAAGAGCTAGCTTGCGCTAGGCCTCCATAGGTAATTCGGGGGCTCTGATTCAGCATAAGACCAGAAAATTTTGATTGAGGTAGTGGGTATGTGACAATTAGCCTCCTTTGTGCAGAGAGTTGAGATGATGTGATACTCCAGATGATTCTCCTGTGTAACGCAGTGAGAAAAAAGATCTGTTGAGTTGGACGTACCTGTGGCTGAGCACAGGTGAACGTGATCCTAGTGGTTGAGCACTAGTGAGTGTGGTTCTCCTGTGAGACGCAGTGAGATAGAGATGTGGACATCCCTGTGGCTAAGCACAAATGGATGTGCCCCTAGTGGCTGAGCACTTGTGGGTGTATGAGATCCCTTGTTATATTATACAAGAGTCGGACTTACTTGTAACCCTATTTTTGATGTAAAGGGTACAGGTCGGCCCCACCATAAAGTGAAAGATAATTAATGTAAAAGATAATTAATATGGAAATTATTAATTATATTTTAAATTATTGAGGTCAGACCTGTTGTGCCAATAGACACTACTNGAACGTGATCCTAGTAGTTGAGCACTAGTGAGTGTGGTTCTCCTGTGAGACGCAGTGAGATAGAGATGTGGACATCCCTGTGGCTAAGCACAAATGGATGTGCCCCTAGTGGCTGAGCACTTGTGGGTGTATGAGATCCCTTGTTATATTATACAAGAGTCAGACTTACTTGTAACCCTATTTTTGATGTAAAGGGTACAGGTCGGCCCCACCATAAAGTGAAAGATAATTAATGTAAAAGATAATTAATATGGAAATTATTAATTATATTTTAAATTATTGAGGTCGGACCTGTTGTGCCAATAGACACTACTGTTGACAGGTTCAGTCTAATATAAATAAAGGTAAATTCCCCATTGAGGAATCATATCACAAGTGTGAGTTTGGAATTTCAGCAAACACTTGTTCTTGGGAAAAGTGTGCACCTCTCTTGGGTGCTAGTCTTCTAGGGTTTGTGAGCACCCTCTTGTGTGCTAGGTCTTTATGGTGGTGGAGGTCTTTCTCTTGAAGAATATAGCAAAGTATGGTTGGGTTTTCTTCCCTTGTTGAGAAGGGTTTCCCAGGATACTTCTTGTGTACTTGTGCATGGTGTTTCTTCTTGTGATCTTGGTTGCTGCAAAAAATCGTTTATGGTTTAAGTAAAATGCTAAAATGGAATGAACTTCATGCTTAAGCCTAGCTTATTGAAAAATCAACAGTCACCACAGTCATCTAGGGTCTGATAGGACAACCCTAAGTCTCAATCTTAAGTTGCCTACTTGGTATACCAGCCCTATATGTTTTGGTTGTTTTGATTAGGTTGTTTGGGGTTTTATATCAGCCTTGAGATTTTTGGTCTTTGGGGTTTTATATCAAACCTTCTTGCTATGGCTATCTTACCTTTTAAGGCTACCACTTCTTCTTGAGTGTTGCCACTGTCACCTGCTTATGCCACCTTGTTACAACCCTTAGAGTTTGGTAGGGGTAGCCCTATTAACTGCTACTTAAGTCTGCCCTATTTATTGTAGCAGTTTTTTATGCTGGACTGTTTTCGAGTAGGGCTATTAGGGGCTTCTTATTTCAGCCTCTGGTTGGTCATTGGGGTTTTTGTATCAGTCCTAGACTTATTTTGATTTGTCCTTGAATTATACCCTACTCTTCTTGGCACATTGTCCACATAAATCATGATGAGATCAAACCCTTGAGGGTTTGATCCATGACCATTATAGCCTTTACTAAGCATACAGAAAAGAGGACAGCAACTAACTCCTAAGGTAAATATGTTCTTTGTTTGATCAAGGTAATGTTCAATTTTACTTTGTTAATTATCAGATCTATTTATGCTAATGTTCAGAATTGTTTTTATTACTAATGATCAGATCTATTCATGTTCAGATCTAGCTTAGAATTGTTTTCTACATGTTCAGATCTATTGTTTTATTTATGTGATTGATGTACTTCAGAAATTTGTGTTTTGATTGTTGATCTATATGTACAGTAGTGAATAAATTTAAAAGAATATTATTGTTCTAGTTGTCCCTTCATTTCTAACAAGGCTCTTATTGGGTTGGATATATCAAATCTTCCTATCCATTCTTGGCGTACTTCCCAAGAGCACACCTCTTGATGCTCTATATTGAACTCTGGCACTCCAGTCACAATCTCTCAAGATCCTCAGAGCCCCATGGTGCAAATGGGCCATCCTCCTATGCCATAAATCACAAAGGTCTTCGTTGATGGTACTATGCATCAATGCTCTAGCAAGCTGAAACATGAGCTTGTACAGCTTCTCATGCTGGATCCCAATCACTTTGGTTGAAGTGATACTGGATTCCTTAGGATACAAGAGCACATGTCCATCACGGGACAATACCTCATATCCCCTATCCTCAATAGTGGAAATTGACACCAAATTCTTCTTCAAGCCCCAAACATATATGACATCCCTCAACAACATGGGAGGTAGAGACTCCCTCTGAAATGATAATGTCCCACTACCAACTGCCTTGGCCACTGAATCATCTCCAAACACCACCTCAAGATCTCCAATCTTTGTAAGATCGGTGAAGTACTCACGAACACCTGTCATATGGCGGGAGGCACCGCTATCAATGTACCAAATACTGGTAGATGATGCTCTAGAGGAAAGACTCACCAACAATGAATACTCCTTCTCGAACCCATATGAGTAAACTCCTCCACATCAGCTGAAGCTGCAACCTGCTTCTTCTTCTTGTTAGGACATTGTCCAACATAGTGCCCAAACTTATGACAAGCAAAGCACTTGACTTTGCTCATGTCTTTCTTCCCTTCACCTGTCTGCTTGTTCACTCCCTTGGAACCCTTCTTGGACTTGTTCTTGCCTTTAGCTGCAAGTGCCACATTCTCCTCTTCATTACCTATAGATGAACTCCCATGCACATAGCCTCTTCGAGTTTCCTCCTGAATGACGTCATCCCAAAGACTATTCCACTTGAGAAGATTTTCCCTTGCCACAATTCCCTCAACAAAGACAGCCCATTGTTTGTTTACCCCATTCAAAGCAGTCCTCACAAATTCACTGTCAGCAACAAACTCCCCAACAACACCAAGTTCGTCCCTCATCTGAGTAAGCTTGGTAAGATAGATGGCAACACTTTCAGTCTTGGTCATTTTAATGCGCTTCAGTTTCTCCCTCAATACCATTTTCCGATTTTCATTGGAACTCTGGTATAGTTTGGTTAAAGATTGCCACATTTCATAGGCATTGGACTTCCCGATCACATGTGGAATCACATGGTCATTAATAGTATCAAGGATAATTCTTTTGGCCTTTATGTTCTTTTTGGTGTAGGCTGCCAAAAGAGTAGCATTCGTAGGCACTGTCACGGGATTCATTTGTGAGTTCTCCACAATATCCCACAACTCGCACTCCTGCACAAGCAACAAAATCCTCTCCTTCCATGAGCTGAAATTAGCAGCTCCATCCAACCTGTCCTCAACCCTCAAACTAGTGGCCATTGACTCTCTCAACTGAAACTCAAGCCAACAATTTTCTGCCTAGTGAAGCACCTCCTCTTCTCAACAAAAACCCTGTACTCTGTGGCTGATATATTTCTGCACTTTTCACACTTCAAGCTCAGATACCATGTAGAAATTTCAGACCCCAACCCGGTTTCAAGTCTCACTGAGACACATAGTTTAATGCCCAACCCACATTGCAAATTTAGGCTGCAAATTAGTAAGCAGAAAATTAAATGCTCGTGAACAGAAACACATGAAGTCTGCTACAGCAATAACTCAGAAATAAACACACCCAAAAATGTAATACATAGATTCTTGGTCCAAAAATCAAGACCCTGGAAAAACACACAAGGGGAAAGCCAGTGAGAGAGGCAAGGCTTTATTAATCAGAGCTTAGAAAGAGTTTTCTTACAGCTGTCATCTTCAGAATTAAAAATTCCAACTTATCTCGACAACCGAGCCACAAAACTTCCTCAAAATCTGAGCAAAGCTCCTCAAAGTTTGTGCTAGAATTTCCTGAGTAAATGCTACAGGCTTGCTCCTCGATTTCTGTGTTAATGGCTGTATAGTGCCATTGGAATTCATGCCAGAACAGTCAGCTTGTGTTCTATACCAAAAAATACAGTACAGCAGCCTTGGAAAGTGTGCCAACTTTCCAGAATTTAATGCTGCTCCTTCTCGAAATCTGTGCCAGAAAAACAGCAGAAATCTGTGGCAGAAAAACAGCAATACGGTCCCTCAAAATCCGTACAGTACAGCCCAGATTTGCTGTACCTTCTCGATCTGTGTGCTGTATATTTGCCTTGGAAATTGTGCCCTAACCAGCAAGTTTTCTCTCCTTCTCAGGCTCGACTCTCTTTCTTTTGCTCTCTCCAAATCACATGAAGAATGCCAAAGGAATGACCCTCCTTTCCGTAATTCGACCTCATGAGGGAAGGTGAAGGGTTATCTAATGTAACGGTGGAGGATAGACTAGATCAACAGTGGTGATGAAATGTCACTTCATTCACCCACTTCACTTAACTTTCATAAAGTCACTTTTAATTTCACCTCGCATGAAATTAATTCACTAGGGACCACATTTGGACACTTTATCACCCCTAGGCACCTAGGTGATGAGAAACATGTCCTAGGTACGCTTTCATTTAATTCAACACATATGACCAGATCATATAATTAAATGTTAGAGGTTAATAAACAGTTAGAATGTGTGTGTACTTTTGAATCAATCAGTAAAATCAACTTTTTACTCTCTTTGTCTACCTGTATGGGGCCTGGGCATAAAAACAATAACCCTGATGAGGGTATTGCAAATAGAAACCCCTGCAAAGGCTACTAATACCATCGGTTTTTTACTTCTTTTGGTTATATATCCTAAACGAAATTGCATGTACAATCATAGATATGACTATGCAAGTGAAATACGAGACATACATATTTATGTACACATATGCAAACGTTTTTAGTATAATACATATATAGCACTATATTGTGTCATTTCTTTGCACAAGCCCATACAATTATGTATGTTTATAACTATCAAACTTTCAAATACTCTGGCAGACAAATACAATTATCAAATCTTAAATATTCAAATGAGAAAATAACTACCAAGCTTTTTAAAACAACAATGAACAAATGAAAGCCTTAATCCTTCAATGTACATGCATTAAGAAATAGAACTAATGTGCTATAGTGAAGAAAAAAGGCAGTTCCAATCCAATTCAAAGCATTTCACACCACATTGGTTAAAGGTATATATTTGTTTTTCTACTTCCTGAAATGTATTTTCAATTTTATGCAATATAAATCCACCAAAAAGGTATTCGCATCATTCTTTTATTTTGTATAATAATTAGATCAAGCTTATTGTGCTCTTTTGAATTGGTGGATTTATATTGCATGAAAATTGAAAATACATTTCAGAAAGTAGAAAAAGATATTCGCATCATTCTTTTATTTTGTATAATAATTAGGTCAAGCTTATTGTGCTCTTTGGAATTATCTTTTTGGCATTCTCACTGAAATTGCAAGTATCTGGCATTTCCAACATTTGATGTGAACCTCGCATCCTTGGAAACATAAAAATATGGCATCCATATATCAGGACAAACTATGAAAAACAATGCAGATGCCAAAAATTTATGATACAATCCAGCTACAAGAGAAAATGAGGAATACCTATGAAAAGAATGAAAGAATTGCTAACGCACAAAACAAATACATATTAAAGATGCATACCTTTTAAGTATCATGACGGAGTTAGCTATTCCTTGACCAATAATGCCACAAACAAAGCCAACTACGCCATATTGTATACCCTGATTACATGCATCAATGTCAAAAGTATAGCAATAATGATTAAAGAAGATGTCAGTTAAAATACCAAATTACATGCATCAATAAAGCAAGCCCAACTCCACCATTTTCTTAAGCATGTATCATAGAATCATGACCCTTTCTCCGGATATAATGACATGTGATGGTTCAACACCACTTCCATGCACTTCCATGGTTCAAATTTAGACTTCCTAGGAACAAATTATAATGAATGAAGAAAGGCAGGGCACTTAAATAACGTTTTATTGACAAAACAAAATGCTCTGCAAAATTCATATCTTCACAATAGCCAATCCTAGACCACTTTAGAGGCCTTAATCGATTAATTAAATTACTAAATTGAATAAAAGAGACCCTCCATATAATTTATAAGAACCAATTGATAACACCTCACCCAATCTCAAGCTACCAAGTATATTTTAAGAGAAATACAAATACAGCATGACAAATAAACTTATTTGACAGAACGATTCTGCTAGAAATTAATGATATCCATAAATACTTTATCCCAAATAGATTTAATAAGAGCTTCAAAAAAACATTAGAAACTTGAAAAAGAAGAGTCAAACATTAGTCCACCTTGTAGAAGTAAGTGCCAATCCGTTGTTGAACAGAAAACCTACGACCCGGTGTCTCAGCCTCAAACACACTAAACAGAAACAACGTGGATTATTCTCATTGTTGCAACAAAAGAGATCAATCTATACAGACAATTTATCTATATACTTCTGCTATAAATTTTACAATATGCCTGGTGTATCTAAAATACAAAAAGCAGTCTTATTTTAAAGATAACACATACTAGTAAAAACCAAAAACGTTGGTAACTGTTGAACATATTTTCATAACTTCAATGATTGGACTATAAGGAGCCTATACGAAGAACATGATAGATTTCCTTCAACTCAGAGACTTGGCATGAACCATGTGTCATGAAAAACAAAAATAACAAATAGAAATAATATACATCATAAAATAATCATATATAAAATAACAAGTATAGAACAATATAAGTCTTTGTCCATGGGCTTCTTCAAAGGAATGGCTTCCAAATTCAAAAACAAGTTGATTCCAATTAAAAGTTTGAGAAGTGTTAATTGTAAGGAACCTCCTTACCAATTCATTTACCAAGGCATAGAAGACATCTTCATATCAGATAATTAACTGATTATGAATAAAAGAGTGATGATGAAATAGAGTACATAACAAATGATATACATACAAGTCAAAGGGGGGACATGACTAAGGGTCATGCCCAATCACTAATAACTGTAATTAATTAGTTATCTTACATGCCACCTTTCTTGAGATGCTTCATCCTCAAAGCATAAAAGGAGATCAAATGGTAAAGTCGTCATAAAATGTGATGCAGGAGCATCACTAGATTTAGAGCAATCCTGCATCAACCAAAAATATTTTAATTTCTGTTGTAAAGTTTATATTTACAGTTAGTTTTAGCTCGGTTTGGTGTCTCAGCTGTGTCTATGTGTCCTAGGCCAGCTGAGGGACACCTTAAATAACCCAGATCAGCTTATTTTTATCTCAGCCTTAAGTTAGACTTAGGTTGGCAGCCAAAAAATTCTTTTTGAGTGGAATGTGGGGCCCAAGGGGAGAGGGCGCACCTCTAAGGTGGCTGCTAGTGAAATGTGGGTCCCTGTCCAAGGGGGGCGTAACTCCTAGTGGAGAATGGGGTCCAGCAGCCCCAATCTTAGCCATTCAGGCCCAAGGCTGGGCACACATCTCAGGGAGGATGGGGGGCTTCTAGGGAGATATAAGGAGGCTAAGGGCGAGAGGACTACACACATTCTCATTTTAGGTTGAGCAAGTGAGCAGACGGAGGGGTGCTTGAGGCTGAGGAAGGAGAGAGAACTGTGCTGGAGCAAGCAGCAGCTGAGGAGGGTGAATCTGGTACAGAAAGGCAGCTGGAAGAGGTCAGGTTCAGGGCCATATAAGGTTGCCAGCACCACGATCAACTCAGGCCAAGTTTTAAAGCAGCAAGGAAGGCAAGTTAGGGCTCTACATCCTCATCCAGGACTGGCCAGATTCAGCCATTCTGTTCAACAGAGAACAGGGCCTAATTCTGGGTGCAATTTCAGTCAACAGCAGGCTGTACCAGAGGTCGTACAGCTACATCAAGGAGTGTTGAGTTAGTTGGGCAATACAGAGCCTATGGAGAGGAAAAACCCTGCCCAGAAATTTTCTGTAAGGAATGTATGAATTGTATTTGCTATAAAATTCCTCAAAAGCCTCAATAAGAAGCCCTCCTTTGCTAGTTTTTCCCCACACTGGGGTTCCAGGGTACTTCTCGTGTCTATGTTCTTTTTATGCTTGGCTTACTGTATGTTTCCGGTGCAAATTTTCTGTTTTATATCTCAGCTGTAGGTTTCTGCATAAATTCAAATTTTATATCAGCATAGATAATTTCTGGTTTAGTTAATTTATTGGCAGCAATCTCAGTGACTGAGTTATAGGGGTAAAATTAACATGGTATCAGAGCTCAGCCTCTGTGTACAGGACAGCCAAGTGACTTGTTGTGCAGACCAGCAAAAGTAAATCAGCAAGTGGGACAGAAGACCAGGTTGTGTGGATAAAAACAGGACAGCAGACTCAAATGGCCAGTGCAGGCTTGAGGGTTGAGGACAAGCTGGATGGAACCTCAAATTTCTATACTTGGAGGGAGCAAATTAGCTTGCTGCTGGAGGAGAATGGGCTGCTGGAAATTCCAGAAGGAAAAGTGGCAGCCCCAGCTGATCCAGTACAGCTAGTTGCCCATGCCAAGAAGGATGTCAAGGCCAGAAGGATACTTGTGGATGGTGTCAAGGGCCGCATCATTCCACATTTGTCTGGCAAGAAGACAGCTAGGGAAATGTGGGAGGCCCTGGTAAAGCTATACCAGTCTGACAACTAGAGCAGAAAGATGTTGCTTAGAGAGAAGCTGAGAAGCACAAAGATGGCCAATGGAGATTCGGTGGTCACTTACCTCACCAAGTTCACTCAGATTCGAGATGAAGTTGCAGCAGTGGGAGAGACCATGGACAAGACCGAGCTGGTGAGGACAGCATTGAATGACTTCACCAAGCAGTGGGACGTGTTTGTTCGATGGGTGGTTGCACGGGAGAAACTCTCTGACTAGGAGAGGTTGTGGGACGACTTCACCCAGGAGGAGATACGAGTGGATGCATCTTAGGCTAGTCGGCCGAAGAGTGAGGAGGAGGAGAATGTGGCTCTTCATGCAAAGAAGAGCAGTGGAGCGGGAGGCTCTAGGGACATGGGCAAAGTGAGATGCTTTGCATGTCACAAAACTAGCCACTATGCCAACAAGTGTCCTAACAAGAAGGAGTTGAAAGTAGCAGCTACAACATCTACTAAGATGGATGCGTTTGCAGAGAAATTCGAGGACAAATTTTCTCTGGTTGCCACTCTTTCTAGCACCTGCAGATTGGCTGAGTTTGAGGACAGCAGGGCATGGTTCGTGGATAGTGGGTCATCTCGCAATATGACGAGAATGAGGTCAGTGTTCCTTAGTGTTTCAGAGACGGGCTCAGACTGCCATGTGAAGACTGGATCGCACACCAGGCATGCAGTAAAGGGGGTTGGATGAGTCAGATTCCAGCTAGAGTCAAGAGTGTCTCTGGAGGTGGATGAGGTGATGTATGTGCCAGAGCTGAAGGTTAACTTGCTCTCTATATCAACTCTGGAGGATATGGGGTATGATGCAATGCTCGTTGATGAATATGTGCTCATACGGCCAGAGGGAGCGGCCTTGGATGCAGCAGTGAGGCTTGGCATCAGGCAAGGTATGATGTACAGGGTGCTGGGACAACCTGTAGATGGGTCCAGGGGGATCTTGGACCAGAGATCAGTGTCAAAGAAAGTCAGTTGGTATGACTTGACATTGATGGCTAAGCGGAATAGCACATCAAATCAGAGTGCAGCAGAAGTAGCAGGTGGATCTTCCGGTTCAGAGGGAGTAACTACAGCAGCAACAACAGAAGATTTGATTGGATTAGAGATTGATCCTAGTGGAGACACCTCCCTCGCTAAGACGAAGTGTTAGTTTTATCTCGGTTTGGTGTCTCAATTGTGCCTATGTGTCCTAGGCCAGTTGAGGGACACCTTAAATAACCTTGATCGGCTTATTTTTATCTCATACTTAAGTTGACTTAGGCTGGCAGCCAAAAATTCCTCTTTGAGTGGAATGTGGGGCCCAAGGGGAGAGGGCGCACCTCTAAGGTGGTTGCTAGTGGAGTGTGGGTCCCTGTCCAAGGGGGGCACACCTCCTAGTGGAGAGTGGCGTCAGCCCCAATCTTAGCCATTCAAACCCAAGGCTGGGCACACATCTCAAGGAGGATGGGGGGCTGCTAGGGAGATAAAAGGAAGTTGAGGGCGAGAGGACTACAAACATTCTCATTTTGGGTTGAGCAAGTGAGCGGAAGGAGGGGTGCTTGAGGCTGAGGAAGGAGGGTGAACTGTGTTGGAGCAAGCAGCAGCTGAGGAGCGTGAATCTGGTACAAAAAGGAAGCTGGAAGAGGTCAGGTTTAGGGCCATATAAGGCTGTCAGCACTAGGATCAACACAGGCCAAGTTTTACAGCAACAAAGAAGGCGAATTAGGGCTCTACATCCTCATCCAGGACTGGCCAGATTCAGCCATTCTGTTCAACAGAGAACATGGCCTAATTTTGGGTGCAATTTCAGTCAACAGCAGGCTGTACTAGAGGTGRTACAGCTACGGCAAGGAGTGTTGAGTTAGTTGGGCCATATAGATCCTGTGGAGAGGAAAAACCCTGCCCAGAAATTTTCTATAAGGAATTTCTGAATTGTATTTACTGTAAAATTCCTCAGAAGCCTCAATAAGAAGCCCTCCTTTGCTGGTTTTTCCCCACACTGGGATTCCAGGGTACTTCTGGTGTCTGTGTTTTTTATGCTTCGTTTACTATATGTTTCCGCTGCAAATTTTTTGTTTATATTTCAACTGTAGGTTACTGCATAAATTCAGATTTTATATCAGCATAGATAATTTCTGGTTTATTTAATTTATTGGCAGCAATCTCAGTGACTGAGTTATAGGGGTAAAATCAACATTTACAAGGTCAGCGAAGGGCTCGTTGATGACGTCAACAAAGGATGCATGATAGTTTCCTTATTCATCTCTGACTTTCAAAACAACTTGGGATATTTTGGAGTTGTCACAAGCCCACTAGGATAATCCAACCCCGGACCTAACAACACCAAAGGGCCCCCCAAACCTAGCAACACCAAATGGCCCCACCATAGTGCCCGAGAATATTTTGGAGTTTTCCCAAACTCCATTGAGGTAATCCCAGAAAGCTTGGCGGCATAATCCCTTTGAACTTGGGATTTCTTGGAGGAACCCCAAACTTCATTGGGGTAATCCCACCCCTGACCTAACTACACTAGTTGGTAAGCCACCTAGAGTGTCTTGACTATACACTCTACTAGCCCTTGAAGCCACCTAGAGGGCTCCACCATAGTGCCCAAAAATATCTTGGAGTTGTCCCAAACTCCATGGAGGTAATCCTAGAAATCTTGGTAGCATACTCCCTTTATAATGGGGGTTTAATGGAGGAAACCCAAACTCCATTGGGGTAATCCCACCCACAACCCAACTACAATAGCTAGGAAGCCACCTACATAGTCTCAACTACACATTTTACTCTCCCTTGAAACCAATGATATATTGAGGTGATATCATTGACGTATTCACATGGATGTCCCAGCAGCATACGTCCATCTAGAGGAATCATTTGGGTTGTCACAAGTCTCGTATGGGATGACTCTTAGAGAGGCCCAACTACAATACAAAAGAGAGTTAAAGGTGTTATAGCAAGGGAACTCCCAAGAATGGCTTGACTGCTTTGACTGTTTGTAATTAGGGAAAGTTTGGGGTTGACCCATACTGCTACGAGAAGGACACGATAAAGTCTCAATTGCACCTACTAGGGACCTGTGATGAAAACCTGAACATGATATGAACGACACATGAAGGACGCCACGTCAACATAAGCCAGTGAAAGGACGACATGTGACACAAAAGACAAGCAGTAGGAAGAACATTTGGCCTTCTGCCACATTAACAAGAATGAACAACAAGGACAAACAAGGTTTGGTCGAGCATTTAAGGGTTCCACATAAGGACGCATCCATTAATTGTTAACAACCGGAAGTTGAAGTGATTGGCATTCTGTTTCAAATGTTGGGGAATTTGTTTCCATGCCCCATGTATAAATTGAATTCCAAAGAACGAGAAGGGGCATTTGGCTCACAAATGGGAAACTTTGTAGTTGTAGGTCTATGTAGAATCCAAAGACGCGAGACGGCTATATGTCTATAAAAAGGCAGAGCCTTTGGGCCCTTGCTATTAATAAAATTCGTAGATTGTGGCAGTTAACCTATTGTGCGTTGATATGAGTTTGATGATGCATTGAATTGCTAATGTTGTAGAAGTGTATGGTTAGTTCATTGTTCTCTGCAAATTCATTTGTAATTGTTTGCATGTAGCTTCGTTGTGTATCTTGATCTGTAAACCCTAGGATTTGCATCAAGTGGTATTAGAGCGGATTTGTTCCTACCTTGTTGAAAAAACCCTATGCGGAAGGCACTGCCAATTAATGTTGCAAATATCATATCAGGGAATATATTGCCAAGGGTCCAAAATATAACTTCTCACCAATGGGGAAAATATCGGAATACAAAAATATCATTTCTTCACTTTTTTAAACATCTAAAGCTACAACGTCAAACAAACACATTGCCATATAAATATGAAAATAAAAATGATATATAAGATCTATAAGATGTCAATTGATACATCCCACATCAATATTGAATCCTAACAGTTGTCCTAAGTCCTGATAGGCTGATACAAAATCACATCAAAAAAATAACGAATGTATCTAATGATTCATCATCATGGGTCATCTAGATTCTACAAGGATAAATATACTTTGGAATCATTGATTCTTGTTGAAATAATGTAACTGTGAAGAGCATTCTTATTATTATTGGATTAAATCCCCATTGTGGATTAATCATGTCATTATTATTATTA
>JASDQU010318318.1:0-13242 GCA_032191745.1 Picea mariana | reverse complement strand
TAAAATTTTCCAAAGTTTTGAACTCCATGCTCAAACGAAAACTTCAAAAAAAACCAAACAGAAAATACCTTGTAAGACTTGGTGGTTGGCTGAGATGCTCTTCCATTGTTTTTATTTTTTCCCTAAATCGATCGATTTGCAGAGAATATAAATTAGGTCGCATTCTGAAGAGATAAGCTATGTGATTTGGGTACCATTCAACTCCGATCCACCCCCTTTGAGTATGAAAATGTTGAAATTGACAAAGCACAAGACTGTCGAGAGTTATCCTATCTGAAATAGATCTGAAATGCGTTGATTCCACGCGACCTTGCCACAGTTCTGAGAGACGTGAGATATACGACTCAGATCAGATTGGAACTTTCATTTCACCGTAGGGCAGCAACGCTTCGACTCAACGATGGTTTCATCTATGTGCGTTGATATAATCTGTGGCTAAGTGAACAAAGGAAAAATATGAAAATGAGAACGCTATAGTTGACGACTCACTCTATTTCATGGTAATGGGCTCATAATCAAAGGAGGATGCTTAGTCTCCTACATACTCGAGTACAACGTTAGTATAAAAATGAAGCACGATATTTGCTTTTCCTTTTAATTTTAGCAATTTTGTCTTTTCCCTTTATATTAGTTGCATCAAATTCAAGTATTCAAGTTCCTCCTTTTCATGGGGTTATGAAACATCAACTTATATGTGTGACATATGACCACCGATTCAAAAGTGGGGAAAATTGAGTTGGGAAGGATGGAGAATGTAATGTATGAATCATGATATGGACAAGTTATCCCTATCAAATGCCACATTAGTACAAATCTATCCAAGATTGACAACACTTATCTAAGAGGGGATGATGACCACCAAGGTGAAACAAGGACAAAGGCACAAATTTAGAGCATCATGATCCATTATCCTACTCAACCGATGATCAATACTTTCATGACAAGTACATAAGGGATTAACACTTAATATGAATTATTGAAACAAGTTAACTTCTGCATGTCAAGTACTGTAGTCATCAAATGAGAGTGAGATGAGAAAAATATGGGAAACATCATTGGTCATATATTTATGGATAACCATGGATCTTGGTCATATATTTATGGATAACCATGGATCTCATCTGTTGGACTGTTGTTTGTGATATGGATCACGGGAGAAAAAATATCCATTTACCCCTAGATGTGAGAGGGTAACATTTGACTCCAACATGGGAACATTTGCTCGCCATAGAGGGCAATGAAAACCTTAGTAATGTCTAGAACTCCAAGACTTGCACTCTGTATCAATATAAAAATATTTCTACGTTTCACCATAAAACCATTATAAACCAAGGAAAGGAGGATAAAATCCCCATGGTATATGGGAAAATATAAATGAAATGCAAAAAAAATATTTATTTCATCATACATATACATTTTTAGTTTTATTTTTAAACAAGACTAAATTACAATGCATCTAGTTATAAGTGCATAAATTTAAGCAATGAATGAAAACCAAGAAGGAAGCATAATCAAGATGCATAAAAAAACACATAACATGACCTACAATATCCTACTCAACTCTACTTGACATATGAAATAAAATTGTTGGGTATAATCAAACAACCAATGAAACCAGTCTAGCATTTCATCAAAGTCAAAAATTCTACCCATGAGCTTAGTTATGAACCAAAACAAGGAAAACAAGGATTGAAATCATACTTGGAACTGCATGTGGCCAGGCATATCTTCACGAGGAATATGATGTTCGAGTCATCCACAGAGATATTAAAGAAAACAATATTTTACTCGATGATAAACAAAGACCCAAAATAACAGACTTTGGGTTAGCCAGATTCTTTACAGAAGATCACAGCCACGTTAGCACTAGAGTTGTGGGAACTTTGTAAGAGTTTTATCTCCTGATGTTCCCAACTAACATTTAAAAAATGGATCATATATGAAGCAATTACAAGTCATATATCTGAATATGGATCATATAATTTTGATTGCATATGATATTGTGCAAAGGTTACATGGCCCCTGAGTAGCATTATGAGGACAGTTGACGGAGAAAGAACATGTATTCAGCTTTGGTGTGCTTGTACTTGAGATTATCAGTGGACGAAAGAATCATAGTTCTACTGAAGAAATGGAGTTTCTCTTTGAAGAAGTATGGTTCATGTCGACGTCATATTTCGAGTCGAAATTTTCACAAATCTCTATAGTATTACGATCCCTTGCTAACTAAAATTTTATGTTTTGTTGGTATTGGCCAAGTAGACATGGAGACTGTATAAATCAAATAGAGCTTTGGAAATTATCGATCCCGCATTGAAAGACAATTATTCGTGGGAGGACAGGATGGGAGTGATTAAAATTGGTCTTTTGTGCACGTAAGTAGCTACATCTTTGCGGCATTCAATGTTCTGGGTGATGTCGATGCTAAAAAGTGAGCGAGAACATTTTCCTTCACCCACATTAATGAAAGTTTTAATTCCAACACCTCTTAATGCTTACATTATGGGAAACAAGAAAAAACTTACTGAATTAATCACACATACACTCACTACATAAAAAGAAACATAATCAATATTCTTTAGAAACAATTCCCGGATCAGGTTTAGCTCCATCAAGTTGTCTCATAACCCTCGTAAAACTATACCTCTTGAGTTGAATTTCTGAGTTACTGGATTCTACCTCCCTGAACTCAGAAATCACCAATCTCCCGAAGTCAATTACTCCACAACAATCCACATGGATGTCTGATAACCCTACTAGTAGACTGCAATCCACATGCATGTCTCAATGACTAATTTGACATCATTTCTGAGGTCCACAACTTCCAAACTAGCTAGACAACCATCCATACTAAACTTTTAATTGTTTCGTTCAAGTTCTAAAAATGTTTGAGAGATTCCATTCCTTCGTTGACCTCATTACCATTGTCAAAATCCAATGGATATTCATCAATGACTATATTTGCTGCTATTTTAGTTTCCCTTTTAAAACACCAATGGAACGGGTTTTGCAATTTCACATTGTATGACCAAATTTTCTACAGTAGTAGCATTCAACTTCACTTTTCTTGCCTTTCACTTTCCCATCCTTGTTTTTGAAAATAGTGCAATTTCTGTCTAAGAATCACCTTCTGTATCCTCTGCATTTAACCTCTTTTCCTCCACTAAAATTGCTCCTATCATCTCATCCAATGTTTGAGAGGATACTTGACTTCAAGTAAAGGAAGCATTGTTAAAACTTGAAGGTAGACTATTTAACAAAATTGCTTTTTCATATTCATCCTCTACCTTAGCACTAATTTTTATTAACTTCCTTATAGGAGACTTCAAATTATTTATATGACTAGACATAGGTGTCTTATTACACATTTTAAGTCTAAACATTTTTAATTTTAAACAAGATTTTCCGTCTACAACTTTTGCACCAAACAAATGACTCAATTGCTCCCACATTTCTTTAGACAATTATGCAAGATTAACATGATGTAACTATGAGTCTAAAAGAGAAAGTTCGATAATAGACCTAGCTTTGTCATCTCTACTTTCCTACTCAACCAATTGTTTGGCATTTGTAGGCACTGCATCCATGCCTTTCACTATCCCCCATAAATTCTTATTCATTGATTGCATTTGTATTTGTACCTTCTATGTATAGAAGTTGAGGCCACTAAATTTTTCCAAAGTTGTGAACTCCATGCTCAAACGAAAACTTCCAAACAACCAAACAGAAAATACCTTGTAAGACTTGGTGCTTGGCTAAGATACTCTTCCATTGTTCTTATTGTTCCCTAAATCGATTTGCAGAGAATATAAATTAGGTCGCATTCGGAAGAGATAAGGTATGTGATTTGGGTACCTTTCAACTCCGATCCACCCCCTCTGAGTATGAAAATGTTGAAATTGACAAAGAAAAAGATTTTCGAGAGTTATCCTATCATGCACATATACTTAGGAATAGATTTGAAATGCGTCGATTCCAAGTGATCTTGCCACAGTTCTGAGAGACGCGAGATATATGAATCATATCAGATTGGAAATTTCAATTCACCGTATTGCAACAATGTTTCTACTCAATGATGGTTTCATCTATTTTCATTGATCTAATATGTGGCTATGTGAACAAAGGAAAATATGGAAATGAGAATTTCTTTGCTATAGTTGACAACTCACTCTATTTCATGGTGTTCCAGACTCATATATTGATCTTAACAGACAAATTAGGATTCATGCTCTGATACCTAGAAAGAAAACATAGTATGCAAAAAAATTGAATTCAAATACACACGGGACTCACATGAGATACTCTAGTATTATTCAATCACACAATTACAATATTTATAACTATGTTATATAGCGTTTTTAATTTTTTATTCAAATCCAATTGTTTCCTAATTTAGGTGGTGCGGTTGAGAGAATATCTCAACAAACAACAACCAAATCTAATCACGTATAGATTTTGATCTTATTACATTAATGAAAGAATTAATTCTAACATATTGGTCGCTAACATATCAAGCTAGAGCTTTGCATGATAATATTGCTTGAGGTGAGGGAAGTCATCGAAATTGAACACCAAAATGAGGGTGGAGCATTCAAAGGTGAGAAACATATCGTTGGAGTGTCAATGTTTGTGAGAAGTTGATTGAGGGTGCAATCGAGTGTGCTTCTTAAGGAAGCGAGTGAATCTACAGCTTGAGACATATATGGGCATGTTGGAATCCATAAGTGAGTATTGGTAGTTTCCATTGAACTAGGATTTGAAATCTCCAAAGGGTTTGGTGGCAAGCAAATATGGTGGAGTCATCGTCTGAAAAATAGCTCATGTAGTAGACATTATTTGGCCAGATCCACATAAGCCACATGCATGTTTTCTTAGCATGTCCACTTGTCAATTATTATGCATCTGCACAAAATGCTAATCTACCAAGGGTGAGCGTAAATCAACTCCGTTGAGGATGCTAGATGTGTGGATCAGGTTATTTGTTAAGGAAATTGAGGACATGTGTAAAGTGACTAGGAACGCTGTCAAGCGATCAATGGACATTTGGTGCTGCAGAGGTCATGGTATGTGATTAGGACAAAAAGTCCTATGTAGAGGTGAAATACATGCTAGTTGTGAAATGGAATTTTAGTGATTCTTCATTTGGAAATGGATCATGATTTTCACATGGCATTCAAGCTAGTGGTGGATGCTTCAGAAACTAGTGCAATACAAATTGATTTTGCATCGTCATCTTCTACCTTAGCACCAATATATGTTAACTACCTTATAAGAGAATTCAAATTATTTATATTAACAAACATTGGTGTCTCATTACACATTTTAAGTATAAACATTTGTAATTTTAAAGAAAATTTTGAGGTTACAACTTTTGCACCAAACAACTAACTCAATTGCTCCCATATTTCTTTATACGAATTTGCAAGTTCAACATGATGTAACTATGAGTCTAAAAGAGAAATTCTGATAATGGACCTAGCTTTTTCATCTCTACTTTCCCACTCAACCAATTGTTTGGCATTTGCAGGCACTACATCTATGCCTTTCACTATACTCCATAAATTCTTATTCATCAAGTTAGCTTTTTCATCTCTACTTTCCCACTCAACCATTTGTTTGGAATTTGTAGGCACTACATCTATGCCTTTTACTATACCCCATAAATTCTTAGTCATCAAGTGAGTTTGTATTTGTACCTTCCATGTATGGAAATTGAGGCCACTAAAGTTTTCCAAAGTTATGAACTCCATGCTCAAAGGAAAACTTCTATAAAAAACAAACAAAAAATATCTTGTAATATTTGGTGCTTGGATGAGATGCTCTTCCACTATTCTTATTGTTCCCTAAATATATCCACAACGAATATAAATTAGGCCATGTTATGAAGAGATAAAGCATGTGATTTGGGTACCATTAAGCTCCAATCTACCCCCTCTGAGTATGAACATGTTGAAATTGACAAAGAAAAATATTGTCAAGAGGCAGTCATCCTATCACGCACATATATTTGGGGACATATCTGAAATGCATTGAACACAAAAAAGGGGATGGAGCATTCAAAGGTGAGCAACATATTGTTGGAGTGTCAACATCTTTGAAAAGTTGATTGAGGGTGCAATCAAGTGTACTTATCAAGAAAGTGAGTGAATCTACTACTTGAGACATATATTGTCATGTTGGAAGCTTGGAGTGAGTTTTGGTAGTTTCCATTGAACTAGGATTTGAAATCTCCAAAGGGTTTGGTGGCAAGCATAGATGGTGGAGTCATCGTCTAAAAAATTGCTCTTGTAGTAGACATTATTTGGCCAGAGAAATATCAACAATATGCAATATGTTTTCTTAGCATGGCCACTTGTCAATTATTATGCATCTGGACAACCTGTTGATCTACCAAGGGTGAGCGTAAATCGGTTGTATTGAGGATGCTAGATGTGTGGATCGAGTTGTTTGTTAAGGAAAGTGAGGATCTGTGTAAATCAACTAAGAAATCTATCGAGTGATTGGTGGACATTCGGTGCTGCAGAGGTCATGTTCTGTGATTAGGCCAAAAAGGTCTATGTAGAGGTGAAATCCATGGTGGTTGTGAAAGGGAATTTTAGTGATTCTCCATTTGGAAAAGGAGCATGATTTGCACATGGAATTCAAGCTAGTGGTGGATGCTTGAGAAAATATTACTAAAGTGATAGTTAGACCTAGGGTTAGCACTATAGAAAAACAAATGATCACATTGGCCTCCTTATAAAAGAAATCATACCAAGAAAAATCTGTGAATTTGATTGAGGACCGTGTGCCCTGCTTGGAGCATGAAAATATATGGAGGGCATCATTATAATTTTCAGGATAAGGAGACCCACATGTGAGGAAAAATATGTGAAGAAATCTGTAGAGGGCATCATTCCATGATAAGAACGCCCATCTACGAGGAGTCTTTTGGTTAGAGAAAGCTTCCAATATCTACTCTGATACACGACATTCAATGATGTGTAGTAGGGTGGATATCGATCACTATATGAGAAGTTGACTCTTGTGCATTCTAGCGAGAGAGGAGAGACACCACATTTAACAGGACATAAATGGATGATGCGATCGTAATCAAAGGAAGAGGCTTAGTCTCCTACCTACTTGAGTACAACGTCAACAGAAAAATGAAGCACAACATTTGTTTTTCTTTTCAATTTTAGCATTTGTTCTCTTTTCCCTTTATATTAGTTGCATCGACCTCAAGCATTCAAGCTCCTCCTTCTCATGGGATTATGCAACATGAACTTATATGTGTGACATATGACCGCCAATTCAAAAGTGGGGACAATAGAGTTGGGAAGGATGGAGAATGTAATGTATGGATCTTGATATGGAAATGATGTCCCTATCAAATCCCCCAGTAGTACAAATATACCCAAGAGTGACAACACTTATCTAGGAGGGGGTGATGACCACCAAGGTGAAACAAGGCCAAAGGCACAAATTTAGAGCATCATGATCCATTATCTGACTCAACTGATGATCACTACTTTCATGACAAGTGCATAAGGGATTAACACTTAATATGAATTATTGAAACAAGTTAACTCATGCATGCCAAGAACCATAGTCATCAAATGAGAGTGAGATGAAAAAAATATGTGAAACATCATCGGTCGTCTATTTATGGAGAACATGGATCTCATTTGTGGGAATATTGTATGTGATATGGATCATGGGAGAAAAAATCTCCTCCATTTACCCCTAGATGTGAGGGGGTAACATCTGGCTCCAACATGGGAATATGCGCTCACCACAAAGTGGATGGAAACCTCAACAATATATAGAACTCGAAGACTTGCACTCTATATCAATCTAAAAATCTTGTTGTGTCTCACCAAAAAACCATTATAAACAAAGGAATGGGGGATACAATCCCCGTGGTATACAATCCTCGTGGTATATGGGAAAATATAAATTAAATGTTAAAAAAATATGTATTTGATCATACATATACAATTTTCTTTATTTTCATACAAGACTAAATTATAATGCATCTATAAATTCATAAATTTAAGCAATGAATGGAAACCAACAAGGAAGCACAATCAATATGCATAAAAGAAACACATTACATGACCTACACTATCATACTCTACTCTACTTAACATATGATATGAAATTGCTAGGTATAATCAAATGACCAATGAAACCACTCTAGCATTTCATCAAAGTCAGAAATTATACCCTTGTGCGTAGTTATGAACCAAAAAAAGGATATATCAAGTACAAAGTGATCATGGGATGGTATAGACATATCATCATGACCAAACATAGAATACAACTCATGATGATTAATAGGAGTAACCAAATCATTCCAAGATTGGCATGTGCATCTACAAGCTTTCTTTATCCATCTACAAGAATGGGGTTGTAATTTGTTAATGGTCGATCATCCTTGCTCCAAGAAAAGCCTTCATGATGAAACATTTTCATCTCATAAGCATGGTCCACATATTTCAAGAAATGACAATCTTGGTTTTCATGTATAGTGTCACTCCCCATGGCTTGAGATGGAATCATAAGAAATCTAAAAATAATCTCATGGTTGCTTAACAAGTATGTAGGTGAAAAATGAGGTGTAAATTCATGTCTTGAGAAAAAACAAATTCTCTTGAATTAGGCCATGTTGTCCTTTCTATGTAATATCCTTAATGCCAATTCTTATGTGAATGTGATATTCAATAAATTGCTCGATGAGGAATATTATCAAAAATATGGTAAACACCCAACACACATAAATGGAGTAGAATAATATTTCATCTTATTATGAATGGAGACACCAATACAATACTTCTAAGGGTTTTAATAACAATTGTATAACAATACTAGGGTCACAAACTATTGGTTGCTATGCAGCTACACAATTTGCTAAAAAGACACAAGAAAAAACTTGGTATGATGCCAACAAAGAAACTAATACTCTCTGAGCCTTATAATTCTATGCTCTAGTATTGTATACCACCCTACAAACTTCACCCTGACATCTTGGGCCCAATCTTCCATCAAAACCCCACTACAGGGGTCCTCGTGGGACACCTTCTAGGTGTTGTGCGGGTACTCGCTGGACGAGCCCTTCGTGACCCACATGTATACCTCAAAAGGCCCTAGTGTGAAACCCTTGGCACCCCAGTGACACTGATGGTTATCTCCTCCTAGATTGGTTTTTGAAACTTCGCGTGTCCACTGGTATGCTTGAAGATATTTAGAAATTGCCACAATGAACCCAAGAAAGACTCCAAATGAATTCTCTTTGTCTAGCTAAGGCGGGTATTGCACCACCGAAACTAAACCTGTAATGGAATGGTTTTTACCAAAACCCCAATGAAAATGTTGGCTACAAGAGAACTCAATAATATATCAAATCATAATTCCAGGAAGGTAGACTACCCCTTCTATTTATTCTTGTTCTTTGATTCTTTTAGATCTTCCATCTTTGACCCAATCAAACCCTTACTTTATTAAAATATAATTGTTTATTCTATTTAATATCTCTTTAGGATTTGATACCTTGACTCCAGTTTTATTTGTTGACTATAGCCTATGAGATTCACGTAGGCTAATGAATCATCAATTGGAGTGGGACATTACATTCCTCCCTTCCCAAAATTGCGTGTCCTCAAACAACTCTAGATCAAGGTACTCTAAAATATGTTCATATTCCCATGTAGCATCTTCTACAGGAAACACCTTCCATACGACCAGGTAGTCTCGAATGAATTTTCTCCTTAGTATTCTTTCTCGTATGTCAATAATCCTCTCGAGTGCTAAAACCAGCTGTCCTTCCTCATCTAGTGGAGGAAGATCCGTCAAAGCGGTGACTTATTGTCCCAATTTCTTTTTGAGGCATGACACATGGAAGGTGTTGTGGATTATTCTTTCCTCAAGTAACTCCAACTCATATTCCACCTCTCCAATTCTCCTGATCACTTTGTAGGGCCCATAAAAATGAGGTTTCAACTTCTCCGCACCACTCTTCTTCAGTGATGACTGTCGATAAGGATGTAGCCTGAGAAAGACTAGGTCCCATACCTCAAAACCACATTCCACCCTGATTCGGATTTTATGAGCAGAATGAAATGAATAAAAATTATTAAAATATTCTTAAAAAAGAATAATATAGATAGAGTAAAACGAGTTTTCTATTCAATAAGGAAATAAGTTGAAATTGTAAAATGCAGTGGAAAACAAGCTTGCTGGAATGGTGGCGGCTTATCTTTGAGAAGAGATGTGACGACTGCGCTCATTCACGAGAAGATGATTACAATGAGGCTCTGAAGGAAATTTTACAATAAAAAGGAATATCAAAAACTCTAGACATCCAAAAACCTAACCCTAGGAGATGAAGCTCCAAAAGTCATGTGGGCCCCGTTTGGGTAAGTTAGTACATCAACTTTCTGGGGTCGTAACTTTGCATATGATCTCTGTTTTAGGCACACAATAGCCCGTTAGAAAGGTATCGTTGAGGAGATTAATTTTGGGGGCTCAATCAGATCCTTTAGCCATCATTGAGAAGATCAATCCAGAAAAACCTTCATTTAGGCCCTCAAAATGGCCCCGGAAGTTAAAAACTACTAAAAATAGTAAATTGCCAAAATTGCCAAAAAACTGTTTTGAGAGAGTTAGAAAAGGTGGATGGCCACCGATATCCACTTGGATCAATCCTACCTCATTAGGAAGAAATTTTATCCATTGTGTTGATTTCCCCCATTATATGAGGAAATTTCTGCTGAATTTGGCCCCGGGTGAGCCACTTGCCTTGGTGCAAAAGCTGCCATACATTGATGACTTGATAAGGCTGGATCCTTTGCTATCAAGTTCCCTTGATCCGTGCGTCCACAATATGATCACTAGATGCCTGTTGCAAGTAGTCAGGGTTGAGCTCTGTTGGTGTCAACTGCTCTGCTATCTCTGAGGTGTCCAATAGTGGTGGGAAATATGGTTGAAGGAGAGCCACATTGAAGACTAGGTGGAGGTCAAGGAAAGGGGGAATGTTGAGCTCAAAATCATTGTCACCCACAACCTTGGTGATGGTGTACGATGGATAACAAAATGGTAAAAGCTTTCGATGGGGCCTTGTAAGGCGTTCTTTCTGCAAGTGCAACCAAATTTTGTCTCCCACTTGAAACTTATGTGGCACCCGATGTTGATCATGGCGCTGCTTGTACTTGGCATTAGACTTATGTAGAATATCTTGAACCTGTTGGTGGATGTGCTGGATCCGCTCAATGAACCGGGTGGCTTTGTCATCTTCTAGTGGAGTAGGGAATAAGTCAACCAAGGTGGTCACTAGGGGTAGTGCAACATCCATGGGGCCCAATGGTTAGAATCCCAACCCCACCTGAAAGGGGATGTGTCTAGTTGAGCTATGCAGGGCTTGGTTGTATCTGTGATGGACATAGGGAAGACTCTCATCCCATATGAGGGGGTGTTTTGAATTGTACATGCATAGGATATGTACAATCATCCAATTGACGACCTCAGTTTTCCCATCTGTCTGGGGGTGGAAGGCAGTGGATTTGGTGAGCTTGGTATCCAGCAGTGACCAGAGGCTCGACCAGAATGTGCTGAGGAAATGAATGTCACGGTATGAGATAATTGTTTGTGGGATCCAAAAATGTACCCATACTCATTCAAAGAAGAGCTTGGCAGTGGCTTCTGTTGTGATGTTCGTCTTGTAGGCGACTAGAATCGCCATCTTGGAAAAGCGATAAACAACGACAAAAACATAGTCATTTCCCCTCTTGGTGGACGGGAGGCCCAACATGTAGTCCATTGATATGGATTCCCACGGCCTATCAGGAGTAGGTAGAGGGGTGTATAGGCCCTATTTCTTAGTGGTTGGGCAGGCAATAACGCTTGAGGTGAAATACCTAATATACTTGGCGACATCCTGTCGAAGTTTCATCCAATAGAAATGTTTCTGCAGCACTTCCACTGTCGTTTCAATGCCAAAGTGTCCTGCCACCCAACTATAGTGAGCTTCCTAAATTATCTCCGTGCACTCGCTTGATGGAACATAGAGATGGCCTAGACGTCACAACAAACCATATTGAAGATGAAAATTAGCGACCACTGACTTGGAACCCACCATTTGGTAGGTGGTGGATAAGTTAGGGTATGTTTTGTAGAGGTGGGGCCATCCAGAGGTCTCATGAATGCAAGATTCTAGCACCGTGGTGAGTGCTGCAACTGGAGGTCGGCTGAAGAAATCAACGACTCGGTTGATACTTCCTATTTTATACTTGATGTTGAGGTGAAATTGTTGTAAGTATGTGGACCACTTCTAATGGCAAACATTGTGCAATTTTCCTTGGGTCTGCATGAACTCTATGGCTTGTGATCAGTGTGGATGACTGTATCCTTCCCAAGAATGTAATGTCTCCACTGTCGGAAGGCTTGCACATTGAAGAACATTTCTCACTAGTACATATGACCAAATTTGCGACGGTTTTTCGTTGATATTGCCACACTTATCCATCGCAATTTCCACGAAAGTTGAGATTGTTTTTCGTCGGAATAATTTCGTCTCTATATCCACGATCCAGGTGTGTGTAGAAACATTGACGAAATAATCACTCCACGTGTCACCACCTTCAAGATTGGTTAACCCTATGAATTGTTGCAATTACGAAGAAATTATGTCGCAATAAAAATGAAGAAGTGTGGCAATTACAATGAAAATTCATCGCAATTGCGACGAAAATTTATGCCAAGCCAATAAATTAGACGCAGATGTTGAATGTGTGACGCAAATTCGTCGCCACTTGCGACGAAAATCTATGGCAATATCGATGAAAATATATCTCAAGACCAAACTTACGACGCAAATGTTGTATGTACAATGAAAATTCATGGCAAATTCTGACGAACTTTCGTGGCTATTGCGACGGGTGTGGTAAAATACAAAATTTGTTTCCGACGAACTATCGTCGATATTGGGACGATGGATTTTTTTTTTTTTTTTTAAATTACATGAGATATGGTATTACCATATTACATTGTAATATGGTATACCATATTGTATGCCGTATTACAATGTAATATGGTAATGCCATATTACATTGTAATATGGCATTACTATTACACTGTAATATTGTAATATATTGTAATATATATCCCCTACAAATAATCAAGGCACTAATCAACCAAATATTGGAAACATGTGTTATCATGAAGTTGGATTAGAAGTAAGGATACCAATATGACAATATACACAAA
>JASDQU010318314.1:0-12956 GCA_032191745.1 Picea mariana | reverse complement strand
GTCCAGACTGGTACTCGTCCCGCGAGCGAGAGGGCTCGTCGGGTTAATGCAGACGCAGAAATACATGGTGGAATGAATGTGGAGGGGACGCCGGCCTGTGGTGCTATTAATGGGGAGGTCCCGGCTGGCTCCCGCGTGTCTCTCCTGCCCTACGTGTCACCCCATCCGGGGCTTAATCTCTTTTTATTATTATAATTAATATTTAATTTTTATGAAAATTTTGAAGTTGAGTGCCGTAGGCTTCTTCCTCCGGAGCCATTTCTCATCAAGAGCCACAATCTCCCTCTTATGGTTAAGTGTGGGGGGATTCTTTACGATACAACTAGAATGAGCTCCCCCCTCCACCATGGTCGTGCCTGCGACAACCGCCAAAGAGACTGTCCTCCCCGCGCATGGGTCCAACAAGATGTCAATTCCAATGCCGCTTACTATAGTGGGCATATGACTACAGAGGAACAACGCATCATGGAAAATATTGAGGAAGAAGCCAGCCATGAGCGAACCAAAACTCGAGATGCTGAGGTCAACGTAGAGATGATGCCTTGGATTCTAGATCTTGGTTCTTTTAGAACCAGAGACACCAAGCACCTTCGCACTTTGGATATTTAGAACTAGAGTGATCTGGGTGGATATTGGTGGCCACCCACCTTTTCCAACTCGCTCAAAACAATTTTTTGACAATTTTGACAATTTACTATTTTTAGCAGTTTTAACTTCCGGGGCCATTTTGAGGGCCAAAATGAAGGTTTTTCGGGATCAAGATTCTCAATGATAGCCGAAGGCATGATTGAGCCCCCAAAATGAATCTCCTCGATGATACATTTCCAACGGGATATCATGCGCCTAAAACAAAGATCGTATGCAAAAGTTACGACCCTGAGAAGTTGATGTACTAACTTACCCAAACGGGGCCCACATGACTTTTGGCGCTTCATCTCCTAGGGTTAGGTTTTTGGATGTATAGGGTTTTTGGCATTCCTGTTTAATGTAAAAGGGCCTTCAGAGCCTCATTGTAATCATCTTCTTGCGAATGCGAGTAGTCGTCACATCTCTTCTCAGAGATAAGCTGCTACCATTCTAGCGAGTCTTTCACTCTGTATTTTTATAGTCTCTGTACATTTCTTTCGTTAATATAAATCGTGTATTACTGTATATCTGTGTTTATGGTTGCATCTCTGGTACATTTCTGTTATATTATTGAATATCCGTGATATATCTGTGCATTTATTTATTATATCTCCGCTCTCATTTCGTGCCGAAAATAATTCAGATTAGTGGTATCAGAGCAGGTTGCTCTTGATCGTTTTTCAGTGCACGTCCCTGACGAGGTCCGAGTATAGAAAGTTGGGTCTTGAGCTTGCCTCTCTTGAAGACAATCTCTCTCGCACACCCAAGAAACCCTCAATGGCAGAAGAAAAGAAAAATGACGGAGCAGACGATCCTATCAATCTGTTGCTTGAGCAAGCTCTGATGCAACAAAGGGATGAAATGATGGAGAATTTTACCCACATCCTTCAACGGTTGTTGATAGCAGCTAGTGCATCTTCATCAAGCAACCACTTTGGAGGCACCTTGCCTTTCAAGGTACAAGTTAATTTTGATGTTCTTGTATTTGAAGGACAGATAAATGCAGAAGCCCTAGAAAAATGGTTAACTCTGCTAGAAGGTTATTTCTCTGTTCACAATTTTTTCGATAGAGAAAAGATCACCTTTGAACTCCTTAAATCTTTCCCTCATGTCAAACATTGGTGGGAAACTTACTAGGAGCAAAGTTCCACAGAGGAGTCTAGAATATATGGGGCCAAGCCCACTTGGATTTTTTTTGTGGACGCGGTAAAGGAACAATATTACCCTGTTGGAAACTATGAGGACCAGTACATGAGATAGACCACACTGTGACAAGAGAGGGGCCAATCAGTTCGGATTTCACCAAAGCCTTCCATACTTTGCACACCAAGATGGGTATCAAAGACTCTGAACGACACTTGGTTCTGAAATACCATGGGGCTCTACACAGATACATCCAAACTGAAATGGATTTTCTGGACATCTCATCACTCGGTGCTGCCAATCGATATGCTGTTAAAATCGAGTAGAAATTTAAGCACCAGAACAAACAGGAGTTCGGGTATGCAAATCTGCAGCAACGAAAGTATGACAAAGACGACCCTAACAAACATTCTCCCGTAAACCAGTCCAAGCCATAGGAAAAGAAGGGTCATGGGAAGACAAAGAAGGACACCAGAAAATGGTGCGATTTCCACAAAATCCCATGGCACAACATCGATGAATGTCGCTCAAAATAGTCATTAGTGGCCGAGCCGAACCCCGATTCAGAATCTGATGATGAAAATACTGGTAAAGGACAGATCATTGATGCAGATCCCACTGCTATTGTCGTGACCACAACAATTCAACCAAAAGAACCAATAGATCTCGAAGAGGAGGAGCACCTTTTTCATTCACAGATGTGGGTGAAGGGGACCCCACTTCATTTTATTGTGTATAGTGGAAGCCAGAATAACCTCATCTTAACAAAGGTCGTCAAACAGTTGGGATTGTCGACAACACCACACTCACAACCATACATCATCGGGTGGCTTCACCAAGGACGAGATCTTCGTGTCAGTTAGTAGTGTCGATTGTTACATGGCATCCAACACTTCAAGGATGAGGTATTATGTGATGTTGCCCCACTGGATGTCTGTGATGTTCTCTTGGGCCAACCATATATGTGGAAGCGCTATGATGTTTATGAGTCTCGCCCCCATAGTGTCATTGTTTCTTTAGGGGTCATCTCTATAGAATACGAGAGGTAGTTTCGACTAATGTTCCACCTAAAAAGTGCCGCAAGGTAGTATCTCATACTGCAAAATTCAGCTTCTTCACAGTTTGTTCAAAAGGGGAACAAAAGGACCCTGCAACCACTGAAGCCTCGCCCCAAGCACTTTCTATTCAATAGAAGCAGGTCAACAAGGTTGCAACAGAGCAAAAATATTCCTTCTGCACACTGTCCTCTCATATACCTCGACTTTTTGAACATCCTCAGCCTCAACAGGTTCGTGACAGACTTCCACAAACTGAGCAGTGCAACGTCTCCAACAAATCAAGCAACTCACCAAGATGCAGATTCAACAAACGCTTTTCCCTCTCCCCCGGGAACTCAACACAATGGATACCATTGCTTACTAAGGAGGGAGGATTGATCCAGGTGGGTATTGGTGGCCACCCACCTTTTCCAACTAGCTCAAAACAATTTTCTGGCAATTTACTATTTTTAGCAGTTTTAATTTCCAGGGCCATTTTGAGGGTCAAAATGAAGGTTTTTCGGGATCAAGATTCTCAATGATAGCCACATGCATGATTGAGCCCCCAAAATGAATCTCCTCAATGATACCCTTCCAACAAGCTATCATGTGCCTAAAACATAGATCGTATGCAAAAGTTACGACCTCGAGAAGTTGATGCACTAACTTACCCAAACGGGGCCCACATGACATTTGACACTTCATCTCCTAGGGTTAGGTTTTTGGATGTCTAGGGTTTTTGGCATTCCTATTTATTGTAAAAATGCCTTCAGAGCCTCATTGTAATCATCTTCTTGCGAATGTGAGTAGCCGTCACATCTCTTCTCAGAGATAAGCTGCCACCATTCTAGCGAGTCTTTCACTCTGTTTTTTTACAGTCTCTGTACATTTCTTTCATTAATAAAAATCGTGTATTACTGTATTTCTGTGTTTATGGTTGCATCTCTGGTACATTTCTGTTATATTATTGAATATTCACGATATATCTGTGCATTTCTTTATTATATCTTCGCTCTCATTTCGTGCCGAAAATAATCTGGATCATAGAGACACCAAGTACCTTCACACTTTGGATCTTTATTGGAAGATGAAGATCCTTTCGATCAAAGCCTCGAGTGCCCAATCTGCTACACAGAACGACATGGCTCGACATGGCTCAACAACTTGAATATATCCAGCTTCAAAACCAAATGCAGGACAAGAAGATTACAATAATACTGACAAAATTGGGCATCACTTTAAGTGACAACGACTTCAACAAGGAACCTCCCTAGGTTCCTCCCAATGAAAATCCTCTCCCCTCCTAGTTTTGTTTATGTCTTTTTATCATTTTGAAGCAAAGCCCTACTGTTTTTTGTATACTAGCACCACCACCAGATAGTCGATCAGGATAAGAGAGTTTTAATTTTTTATGTAAACATATATGCAGTTATTGACACTCTGAGATATATATCCATGGTTTCTTTCGATGAAGCACTTGTTCTACAAATGGGTTGGTTTCCCAAGCGATAACCCACCTATAGAACATTTGTGATTTTGCCTCTTATATCATAATACAAATAAACAGCTTACAATTTTTTTTTTTAACAAGATTGTGTAGTGTTAACATTGATCGATGAGATTCCATCAATCCAAGATGGTTCTTACTGGATTTGAAGCCAAAAGTGGAAATTTATCCTCCTAATTTTTTAAGACCAACCTTTAATCATGTCTATAACAGACTTGTATAAATAGTTAGTGTGGTATTGTGGAGTTCTTAAGGCTTTTGAACCAAGCCTAAAATTTCACTTCATCGTTACTTATCATAAGGAAATTTGATGACAGTTAAATCTTTTGAGTACCTTTCATTTTACATCCTATATAAAATTATTGAATGCAATTTTAAAAATCCATAATGCATCCATAATAAGAAACCAATCTTTGACAATTACAATGCTAATAAATGTTAATAATTCATCTTTTCTACATCACATTGTTATTAATTAAAATGCTATGAAATGCAAATTAACATACATATAAAATAACCAAAATCAACACATAAAAGGAATGTCATAACTTATATTTCTTACAATTCCATTACTCTAATCAACCAAATAACTCCAAAAGAGATGAATAGTTAAAATCACAATATAACATTTTTACAATTCTATTACTCTAATAAACCAACAAGAGCTTGAAAGAGATTAATAGTTAAAAGCACAATATAACATTTTTCATGGCAAAGTGCAAGGTTGTGGGGTGCAAGGTTGTGGGATAAAAATAAAAACAATCAATCAACCTAATTTGCAACCATTGTAAAAACATTCCCATCTAAAATTAGTTGCTCAATAATCATAACACTCTTAAGATTTACTAAAAACATTAAGAATTTGTTAATCATCTACATATAATATTATCCACATATGACTTTGTAGAAGGAATACGCATCCTAACTATTGGAAATAACTAAATATTTTTTCCTTGCAAAAACACATTGTATTTTCATTATAACAATCTTATTATTATTATTTAAAAGTAAGATATAAAATTTCCTCTATAAAAGTAAAAACAATGTACAAAAACAATGTACAAATGAAACGGAAATAACCAAATATTTTTTCCTTGCATAAACACATTGTCTTTTCATTATAACAACCTTTTTATTATTTAAAAGTAAGATATAAAATTTCCTCTATAAAATTAAAAAACAATATACAAATGAAACGAAAAAACAACCATTTATGCTAAAAAGACATTTTATAAAACTTGAAGCTTCCATAACTTTTTGTTCTTCTCTCTTTACTTTCAAGATTAAGTAAAGTTCAAAACTAAATAAATTAGAACACCGAGCAAAGTTCAAAACTCCAAAAAAATAAAATAAAGTAATTAGCAAAGTTCAAACTGCGAATAAACAGAGCAAACTTCTAACTACACAAATAAATATACAAATGGAAAGCATGATTGACCATTGTCATTAGAAATCAAAACATACCTTATTATGCATTGAAATAAATGTCATTAGAAATCAAAACATACCTTATTATGCATTGAAATAAAGGAAACACCAACATGAGGACCAATACCCCTTTTGTCCTACAAATAGAACCTTGAATTTCTTTGTTGTATTTGGCATTGCATTATTAGTCCTCGTCGAAGGTAATCCGAGACTATAACATTCGATTGGGAATTGATCATGGATTACTTTGCTTTTGACCAGAAATATTTTTACGCTTACCAAACTTGAATATAAGGGAAAATAAAATATTATTTTTTATAATATTTAAATTGATTTTATGTAACACGCTATTGGCTAACAAGATCGATGTCTTATTTCCTAGCTTCATAGGTAATGCAATCTTTTCACTTTATTATAACTTCATTGCATCTAAAATGAATTTTTTCCAATGTTATATAACATTGGTTTTCAATCTATCATAACTTCATTGATCTATGATTGATTATATTTCTGACATAATTTTTCTGACGATGACGACACATCATATCGCCTGACAAATCAATGAAATCGATGATGCACCACATCACCTATATCGCCTGACAAATCAATCAAATCGATGATGCACCACCTCACATATATGTGTATGCATTATGGTGAGGTAGTCACCACATTTTCTTCTATTCATTGCATTGCCATCGCCTCAGCTCAACATTTGAACTGCATTGTATTGATATCACCCCAGCTTAGCATTTGAAGTTGTAAACTCTCTTTCGGGTGCTAGTTTCCTTCTTTAGTTCTTCAAACTCTCTTTAAGCCTGTCTTGCATGGTCTGCACACACAATGCAAGCATGATCTGCACACACAATGCAATGTTGTAGGTACTAAAAGTGCACATGTCAAGAAGCATCAAGCACGAACATCAAGCACAAACAAAAACGAAGAAGGGGAAGCCCAACCTTTTGAGAATAGAAGGCCCGAAAATACCAGACCGCTGCAACCACTTTAAAATCATCTGCATCAAGAAGATATTCCTCATTCACTCATATATCTTTTATTTTCTCCACTTCCAATGTTGTCATGTTATTCTAGCGCATAAATAGTTACATATGGATAAAAAGGTAGGTAAATATTAATCAAGATTAGGCTTCACCATTTCAATTTTTTCTGTTATTTGTTACAAAATTATCATATATTTGATTCAACCATTGATATCTAATTCATGCATTGATATGTAAAGTATCAATTATTGTACAATTTTAAGAGCACTATTAAATGTATGATAGATATATCACGAAACCATGATTATTATCATCTATTCCTTATTTTAGATTTTTCTTTTTCTGATTTGGGTTGTCCATCAATATTATTGACATCTATTCCCTATTTAGGTTTTTCTATTTCTTACTATAATATTTAAAACAACTGTTCTTTCTCTCGTGTGAAAATGACAAATTTTAGTTTTAAGACATGAAAAAATGCTTGCAACAGTTCACTAAATGCCTGAAATAAAACAGTTCACTAAACTTACCGCTGAAACTTTTTTAAATCTGTTATAAAATAGTTTACTAAAATTTTAGTTAAAATTTTAGTAAACTATTAGTTAAAATGGAATAATGCTCGAAATAAAATATATCACTAAAATTTTGATGGAAATTGTTTAAAATTCCCGGGCCTAGACAAACTCACTGGACTTCATTTGATATCATAATTTTAAATATTTTATTTTAAAATAAGTTTAAATTTTCCAAAATATATGATTTTTAAAATGATAGTTAACTACCATTAATAAATGTTGAAGTAAGTAAACAACTATGCTTAGAACATAATTGTTGAAGTAAGTAAACGAATCTCCATAAATAAACATATCGTTTTGAAGGAAACATATCGTTATGAATAAAAGTGAGGAAATCCACATGTATAAATATCCCATCGAACTATGTTTATTTATTAGTCAAAGGAATTTTCGCTATCAATAATTGGAATTGAGGCCAAATCAATATTTTCGCTATCAATATTTGGAATTGAGGCCAAATCAAAAAATTTCTTCCACTTCACACCTTTCATGGGAAATAATACAGACACCTTTCATGGGAACTAATACAAAATTCAGTGGGTGGAATCACACATGACCTTTTGCATGTGCTCTTTGCTTTCTTGACAGGTAGAACTCGGTGCAACAAAAAGTTGCCAAAGTACAACTTATGTTTATCTGTTGTAGATCGAGAGATTTCAAATGCTCTTATAATCCAAATCAACATGAAAAAAATAACTTCTCAAAGCCTTGGATTTGCCATTTATGTGGATTCAAACCTTTAATGGTAAAATATATGTAACACCTTGGATTTGGCATTTATGTGGATTCAAACCTTTAATTCATAAAATAAACTCAATATAATAAAAATTCAAAACCCTTTTTCAATTTTTCTCGAAGTCTAAGAAACTTTGTTGTGATGATCGATGCTAAAAAAGAGATATATAAACTTAAAAATGCTTATATTGTCCCATGAAAATTCCAACTATACCTTGTCTAAAAATACTATAATCATGTGACTATTCATTATCCCATTTCCATTTTACATATTTTGATATTATTCCTAAACAAATTCATGCCTAAATTCAACTTTTTCCCTAATTCAATGTTCAATTGTAACCAATATATTGAAGATCATTTTATGAGCTAATCATTTTGTAGTAGCATAAACAAAGACAAGAAGAAAGAATGAAACAAGTTTGTGTTTTTAATACATTAACAATTAGTTGGTTTGCAGTTTAGGAAGTGGTTGTATATGCCTGCATTAGGGTAGGGGTTGTTTGAAGTCAATACCCAACAAATGTAAAGAAGAGTGGCCTAAAATATGCCTAGTAGTGTGCTATTTGATTGGCTTTGTGGTTAGAGCACTTGAATGTAAATAAGAGTGGCCCCAAATATGCCTAGTAATGCGCTATTTGATTGGATTTATGGTTAGAGCATTTGTGTATTTAGGATTCTCTTGCCTTACACTAGGTTGCATTGAGAGAAATTTGTGAGAATATGCAGTTTTATCATCAAATACGTGATACAAGTTCACTGTGTATTTGCTTACTACAACTACTTTATGTAGTTATGCTAATTATATAAACAAGTTATATTTTTGCCTTCATAAAGTTAATTGATTATGGAGATTTAAAAAGAAAACCATATTTTAGTTACAATACATGATGTCTCAAACTTTTTTATTGTGAACATCATACAAAGGGTTATAAATTCCAAAACCATTAAAAACACCATGATCATTAAGGTAAATATTGTGTATATATGTAAATTGAGTGTAGCTTGAGTGGTTGTGAGGAAAAATTGTTATCCTCTTCACCCGACTTCAAATCCCACTTTATGATATGATTTCTCTTGGTGAGTTGATTGTTGATTCATACCGTAACCCAAAATGCTTCTAGGAATTGAAGTTTAAGTTTTCATGTGAGTTGCTTGTAACACCTTGTTTTCCCACAAGACTATATCTCATAGTCATCCATGCATTAGAACAACAAACTGTGATCCATATTATTTTGGGGAATGATATGAAGGAAGAAATATAAAAGAGACATAACAAAGAAATAAACAAAGACATGGAAAGGAACATAGTAATACAATAAAGATCAGATTCTATTAATGGTTGTCTAAAATACAAAAGACTGTAAAATGCAAAACCACACGAGCTAGAGAGAAATGGTGATAGCTTATCTCTGAGAAGAGATGTGTTGGCTATGCTAATTCGCAAGAAGTTGAGTACAATGAGGCTCCAAAGAAATTTTTAACATAAAACATAAATGACAAAACCCTAAACATCCAAAACCCTAACCCCAGGAGATGAAACGCCAAAATGTTTGTGGGCCCCGATGGGGGTAGTCAATACATCAACTTCCCGAGGGTGTAACTTTTGTATATGAACTCTATTTGGGGCGCTCAATACATTGTTAGAAAGGTATAAACGAGGAGTAGATATTCCGTTCAAGCTAGCATTTTCCTTCGATCACATTGTTGGAAGATTGGTTGTTGTCATTGATGTCAACCCTAGTCATTGGTTTTGGACTGCAAGATTGATGAAGGTATTTGGACATGAAGGACAATGTACATGCAGAAACAAAACCCATGGATGGATAGTATACATCATGTTGTTTCTGGTGGTAGGTGGCACGTCACGTGGATCCTCATGGTTGAGGATAAATGAATTTTTGAAGATGATAAAGGGAATTGAAGAAAGAAGTAAATGTAGGCCCTGAAGATAATTAAAGAAAAGAATTACAAAATAAGAAAGTGTCAGGTCGGCCCTAATGTTAAAAGGAAGTGACACAAATGGTATAATAAATATCATTATACATTCATTTGATACACAAGTCGAATTTCAAAGGAAAACATAAGTAAAGAAGGCCAGATTTCAAGGGAGGATGAAGTCTTTTGGTGATGTGTTCTAAGGTATGTTATTTACAGGTCATCTTACCATTTTCTCTATAATTTTTTTTATAGAATGATTCAGATGGTGAAATTGCTATGGTATTGAGAAGACATATCAAGGTACCTTTGGTAAATTTTTCATATCTTGATTCATTATAATTATGGAGATACACTATATTGAAGATAGGGCTTTTGACCAGTCCTGAAGCTAGTCAATAAACGGGTGTTCCGGTTAAAACAATCATAAATTATTCATAGAGAATAAAAATGAAGTGAGACCAATTTAATTGGAAAGAGTACGAACTGTAGTTTCTTATGTGTGAGTTTTAGAATATGATGTTAAATATTGAGCACGGGGCATTCTGTATAAGTTCGCTCTCCTGAATAAACCATAATTGAATAAAGTCTACCATTATTTCTATAACTTCTTTTTGGGGAGGATTCAAGGAGTGAAACTTGGACGAGCTTCAGAGAATAAATTAAGTAATATTATCTACAGGATCAGAGTATTCCAAGAATTGAAGAATTACAGAAGTTGAAGAAGTCTCAGGAAACATTATCAGGCTCTATGTGATGGTTGGTTGATGGTGATGATTTAATGCAAAGTTTTATTATCTCTCATATATTCTTGGATGGAAGGAAGGGGAAAGGATGGAGAGGTCAAACCTCTCTTGATATTGGAAGATTGTATCTTTCTCTAGGGGGTTTATCCCTCCCTTTATATTTGGAAGCTGTAGCTATCTTTGGAAGTCATTACTTCCCTTCAACAATAACTATTGATTATTTCTCATATATTGTGCATGGTGTATTGGGGTGTATTGGTGTAACTCTTATATTGTTGTTCATTTCTCATTGGATATAATTGAATGGTTTAAGCATAAGTTGAAAAGGTTTTTAAATTGTACTTGATACTGATTCACTCCCTCTCAATATCAACAACTAGTATTAGAGCGGGTTACCTTCAATACAGTTTAACCACTGGAAGGAAGATCCTAAGAAGAAATGGAAGACAAAATTTCAAATGGGAGTCCACCATTTGATGGAAACAATTTTGAATACTGGAGTAATAGAATGGAAAATTATTTGAAAGATCTTGGGGCAGATGTTTGGTTCTCAGTTGCTTCAGGATATAATGCTTTGAAGAAACCAAACGCTGCAGCTTAGAAGGAAGCAAAAAGGAACAACAAATTGGCAATAGATACAATCTTGGATGGATTGACAGATTCAGTGTAATCCAAGGTGGGATCATGTGCATCATCAAAATATATTTGGGACAAGCTACAAGACCTTTATGCAAGGGAAGACGCATAAGAAGAAGAATAAGTTGAAGCAAATTACAACATCTCAGATTTCAAAGAAGCAAATAGAGGTCAGTTCTTTTTCTTTAATTGTGAAGGAGCAGGACATGTTGAATTTGAATGTCCTCATCCAAGGATTGAAAGAGATGACATTGAAGAAGAAAATTCCAATGAAGAAGAAGAAAATCATATTCAACAAGAAGATGAGAATCTTAAAAAATTGAAGCATGTTTAGATTGAAAATAGCAAGCTCAAAGACACACATAGAAAACTAAGAAGTGAATTGGGTAGTTGTGAAAAGACAGTTGTAATCTTGAAGAAACAATTAGAATACTTTGAGAAACTAAGAGAAGAAAAAATTTCCTTTAAAACTCTACTCAAAGAAGAAAGAAGAATGAGAGAAGTAAGGAATGTCCAAATGATGAAGAAAGAAGAAGGTTGTGAGAAACTTGAACAAGAAGTTGTCTCATTGAGGAAGAGCTTAAGAAACTCTCAAGTTCCAAACGACTTAACACATCTTGGATGCATGGGTGAAACTTCATACAAAGAAGATGCAAATACCAACAAGAAGGTTGAAGAAAGAGCTACACAAACAGTTGATGAGAAGTGGACCAAGATACCCGAAAGAAGGAATGATTACAAAAGAGATGAATATCCAAGAAGACCTCCTACCTTCAGGAATCAAAGAAGCTTCAATTAGTATGAAGGAAACTACAGAAGAGTAGATCATGAACCCAGATGGACTACATCACAAAGAAGGCCACTTACTTCAAGGTATCAAAATTTCTTTCTTGGTCATTGTTATACTTGCAAAAATTTTGGACATAAGGCAATTAATTGCAGAATCAATGAAAGGAACAAATACACAAGAAACATGNTCAACATAAGTTATAATTCATTTTCCTCATTGATGGACAAAAATATTGTATGCTACAAATGTAATTATCTTGGTCACAAAGCACAAGATTGCAGATATATGAATGAAGATGTCCCTATGCCAACCACAGTATGGAGAAGGAAAGAGATTCCAAACAATGAAGATTATTGAATAGCATTAGCTGCTGAAGAATGTAAAGAAGAAGATGAATGGTACACAGACAGTGGATGTTCTTCACACATGACCGGGGATCAAGACAAATTCATCAGCTTGAAGAGAAAGGGTGGCAATGTTGCATTTGGAGATGACTCATCTGCCAAAATACTTGGAGAAAGTGTAGTAGAGCTTGGAAGAAACAATGTATAAGCAAATAATGTCCTATTGGTTGAAGACTTGAAGCATAATCTACTCAGTGTTAGTAAAATGTGTGATCAAGGATGCACTCTTACGTTTGACTCCCAAAAATATAAAATCAGAGAAAATAAATTAGGAAGATTGGTTGCAACTGCAACAAGAAGACTGAACATATACATCCTAGACATGAAGAAGAGAGAGAAGACATAAGCCACACAAAAGGATTCCAAGGAATAAAAAGTCCCAAAGACCAAAA
>JASDQU010318313.1:0-13242 GCA_032191745.1 Picea mariana | reverse complement strand
AGTCATGAGACTTCCCATGCTTTGAATCGGTCGAGGGTCGGTTTCTGATTGTTTTAAAGATGCCCACAGGTGCCCAAACCCTCCAGCCTTTGAATCTATCCTTGTTTCTTACTGTTCTACCCCACCTTCATGTTCATTTAAGTTCATCATTCACCTTCACATACCCTGGCCACTTTGTAATCTGCACAGTTACTTTAAAGCGTTTTCAGGAATCCTGGTAATGAAGATTTCAATAGGAGGTGCCCTTCTGAGAAAGGAATTGCAGGATACCTCATACCTTGAGGCACACCCTGAGGCTTATGAACTATTAAGGGAGGATGGATGCTATAGGTTCTGTCAAAAGCTCCAGGGGTACCATCAAGGTATCACATAAGCATTTGCCAAGAGCTTTGATGGTTTTAAGGTTCAACTTGGGCCCATGGTGATGCAAATAGATGAGGCCAATGTTGCAGCAACCAGAGAGATGCCCGGTGAAGGAGAAAGGTGGTTTAATAATACCTCAATCAAATAAGTCGATTTCAGATCATTCCTCAAAGAAGAAAATCAAAATATGAAGTGGAAAAAGGATATCCCCAGGAGCTATTTGGAGGAGAAATGACAAACATTGTTAAAGATGATACAGGTTTACATCACTTGTGAGGGGAGATATGGAAGGACCACAATTTACCACTTCAAACTACTCCTCCATTTCACAGGTAAGCAAACTCTAAATATTCTTTTCTACCTTCTTAAGAGTCTTAACAAAATGTCATCCAAAGTTCAGGCCAATCCTCAAGAAGCTAGCAGTAGCCTATTCCATCATGGGCTGATTAAATTGATAGTTTTAGAAGAGCTCAGTAGAAGAAGTAAAACTTGGGATTATCTCTTGTTTTGGGGAGATTTTGGACAAGAAGTTCATCCCAAGAAAGGAGGAACTCCCTCAAAAGAATTAGCTTCCCCAAAAACCAGTAAGAGAAAAAGAAGAGCACTGTCTCCTGTAGAAGCTGATACAAAAGATTCTCCATCAAAATCACAGAAAACAAAGAGGAAGTTAGAGTTTGAGAAAAAGGCAGAGTATCAAGGAAAAAATGTCCTAAATCTACCATACTCAGATTCTGATTCAGAGCCATTAGCTGCAGAAATAGAAACATAGCCAATAGATGTAGAAAGGGAAATCCCTGAGGAAGCTGGAACACCACCAAAGAAGAAGGTTAGAAAACCATCCAAGGTCCATAAACTAAACAAAGAAATTGTTGAGATAAAGGTGCTAGAAAGACATCTGAAAGGAGAGAATGAGACTCTCAGGAAGTCCTCCCTTAAAATTGGATCTGCACTAGATCAATTGGCCATCAAATATGAAACTGCAAAGCACAAGAACAAGAATCTCTGCAAAAATAATATCAAATTGCAGAAAATGAACAAGGTTTTGAGATTCAATCTTGTCCACAAGAAGTTAAAACCCAAAGATCACCTCAAGCTTGATACCCTAGCTGAAGCTGCCCTTGATTTCAATTGAAGTGTTATAATAGATGAAGCAGGGTCGAAGGGAAACTCAACCATTTTTGACTTAATTCGGGAGTATCTACAGGTTTCGCCAGCTAAGAATCGTTTCAAAATTCATAATTAGCTGCAAAAAATCGTTCCTAGGAAATTGACACCTAAATACACTCTGTTTTGGCCTCCTTAGCTGCCGAAAGTTCTGTTATGAATAGAAAGCACCAAATCTCCTCATATCAAGGAAAATAGATTCCTCAACGATCTCAAAGGGTTCAAGAACGATCTTATGGTTATGAATCGTCCTCAACATGCTTCTGTCAAGCTCATAATGAATCATATTGGGTTTTAAATGAAGATCAAAGTATAAATCTATTTTTGGAATTTTGTTTGATTTTCCCTAGTTTTAGGGTCATAGTCAGCAGACAACTATTTCAATTTTTACCCTTTTAGTGGTAAAAATCTAGTATATTGTAATAGACTAAGGATATATGGTATGATTTTGGGGATGAGATAAGATCTCTATTTTGATTCTTCATTAATTAGGTATTTGCAAAAAATATCTAGAAACAATTAAGTAAGAGATCAGATCCCCTAGTTTGTAGGCTCTAAATGTAAGGGAAAAATTATAAAAGATAGAATGCCATATGGGATAAGGGTTGGACCTGAAGGGAAGGATGGTATGGAAATATCACCATCTATTGTAAAGATGTTCAAAAGGTTGTAAGTGACTCTTTTTGGATGAATACAAAGACATTCTGTTCCCAGATTCTTATGTCATGATCATGTAGTGAAGTGCTTCTTGATATAGCTTGTTATTCTCTCGTGTCACATATTGTTTTCTTTCCTTATTGTTTATAATAAGATTATGTTCAGGATTTTTCTCAGACACCCTGCTTTGGCTTAAAACAATATTTATGTTTTCTCCTGAAATTTGATTGTAGAATTCAGATAAGCTCTGCTCTGCATTTGAAGTAAAATCTAATATATTCATCTTTTCCCATCTCACAAACTAAAAGGATCCATTGACATGACTACCTTTCCTTGTTGCATATGATCTCAGTTATTTATTCATCTTTAACCTTTTGACTCTATTTTTCCCAACGACCCTCTTTTGTTGTCTCAACTAAAAACTCAAAAACAAATCTTATATCCTCATACCTAGCCTAATATTAAATTCAAACAAATTTAAATCATATAGAGATATCCCTCTATTCATATTGGAGGGATATATCCTTGACTCCAAGTGGTTTTGTGGTTACCTCTGTCACTTTCTCCGTTAGCCTGAGAAATTACGAAGTGCCAACATAGTGGCAACCATACTGGGGAACGGTTCCCCATAAATCATATCAAGTTCCAGATCTGGTTACTGATGGTGGAAAGTGACAGGACACAAGAAGGCTGAATCATCCACCTGGTGAATCTAATCAACTCCGCTCCGATTCAAAGACTCCACTGGACGAAGAACCTGAAACATGACCAAACAATCTGGAAAGATCAAGTACTCAAGCTCAAATTATATTCAAGACATTCTTGGCTTTATTTGTAATTATTTTATCTCTGATAATGATCCTGGTCAAGAGTACATTGCTTAAGTTCATAGTGATTAGTTTCAACCCGAATAACCTAAAAGGGTTGAGCCCATTCCTATAGCTCTGGTACTCAATCCAATACCGATAGAAAGCTCAATTAGACATAAGCCTCAGGTTTTATCTCCTGTCCTCGTTAAGCTTCCAAATATTTATAAGTCCCTTGCTTTACCTACGATACCTGTAAAAGTCCCAGACAGATATAAACCTCTGGTTTTGCCTCCTATCCTCCATGAACTCCCTGTAAATTACAAATATAATCTACCCAGGTTTGATGGAGAAAATGTGAAGATCACTACTGAAAAGCACATTCAAAGTCTTGAGGATTTTCTTGATCTGTTTGAGGCAGAAGAAGATGATGTCTGTATCAGGATGTTTGCCCCATCATTGCAAGGTAGAGTGAAAAATTGCTTTAAGAAACTTTGTTGGCCCTTGACCAAGTTTTGGGAGATCCTTGGTCAAGTTTGACCTACTTTGGGACTTCGAAATCCTGTTGAAGGCGAAGCGCAAGACGAGGCAGAGATCACGGGATATCAACCTCTTTTTGGGTCCTTTTTGGGATTTGGTATCATGTAACGGGTATGAGATGTCGGCCCATGGGTTTACCCATGTTTAGGCATATTTTGTAAAGTATAAATAGATGCTAAGGCGATGTAGTGAGAATATATATGGAGAGTTAAAAATGGCTAAGTGATAGATCTATGTGATTGAAGGATTGTAAATGATTTGTGAATACTATGTGAAGCTTGCAGAGCTGAGTGAAAGTGACTGTAGAAGGCTTAGTGTTGTATCCTAGCTCGAGGAAGGAGGATCTGGCGAGGTGCGCATAGATCTACTGTCCTACACGGAGTAGGGTTTTGAGGCTCTCTGCATGGAACCTATTGAAGAAGCTAATAAAGAAGAAGAGTTGGTGGACGTAGCCCCAGGGTGGGGGTGAACCACGTATATGATGTGTTTCTCTTCTTTGTGCAATGTGTTGATGTGTTTATGTCTTTACTTGATAAGTGCTTTGATATAGATAAATAGATCTATTTATGCTTTGTGCTAATGATGTATATGGATGTTAGATCTGACTTATATGAATGTGCTTAGTGATTGAATCTGCTAGATCTGATCTATTCCGTAGTGCTAAGTGTTGCTAAATGCCAGTTCTGGTTGACCACTGCATTGTACTATGATTAGGGTTTAACTACGCTGTAACTAAGGATTGGATATTGATAAATATAACTACTAAGTGCTCTGTTAAGTGTTAGAATCACATATATGTGTCCCAACTAAGGTGGCAGACATCTGAGTCCTGCAACCACCCCTGCCTCTACCTTAGGTGAGACTTCATCTGCTTTGCAGGTGTTGCCGAAAGGGTTGGTAGTTAGGGTTTTGTTGGTTGTTGGGACCTGAAACTGTGATTGTTGGGAACTAAGGAAGAATAAGCTTTGTGCAAAGATCCGACCTGAAACTGTGATAGCTGGGAACTAAGGAAGAAGAAGCTTTGTGCAAAGATCCGACCTGAAACTGTGATTGCTGGGAATTGAGGAAGAAGAAGCTTTGTGCAAATATCTGACCTGAAACTGTGAAATCTCTGTGTGTAGATCTGTTACCCTAATGTGCAATACTCTACTTAGTTGTGAATCTCTGTGCTAAAGAAAAGAAGTCCGATATGAATAAAAGAGGTAAGATCTGAAATCTTTGTGCTCTAAGAAATGTAAAAGTGATAATGCTTGATTAAAAGAGGTAAGATCTGCAAGCTTTGTACTCTAATAAAGGTAAGAATAGTGAAAAGTTCTATATCTTGGAGCTTTGTGCTCTGTAGAAGTAAGATAAGTAGAAATTTTTGTTTCAAAAGTATGGATCTAGGTATGTTTGATAAGATTTGTCCTAGCTTGAAAACTAGGGCACTGATAGATGAAAAAATATTTGATATGTATAGATCTGATAAGAATAGTGAAAGATATGTTATAACTATGCATAGAGAGAATGTTTGGACTAACAAATGGATGCAGGATCCTAGAAAGATTTTTTTGCAGGTTAGCTACCATGATCCTAGTGCGCAGTACATGAAAGGCTGGGGATCATTTAAGAGAAAGAGAGGATTAACAGTTTGTTACAGTTGCATAAAATTGGGACATCTTGCTAAGGAGTGCCCTGGGAGAAGACCTAGTTGTCTTTGTGGACCATGAAGTATTGGATTGCCCTAGAATGATTGCGAAGCTTGAAGAAATGAATATGAGACAAGAAGACCACGAGAAATATCAAGAAACTGAGATTATGGCAGAACCCCAAAAAGAATAAGAGAAAGTATTGCTACAGATGAAAGAAACCTTGAATGATCACTAACATGTCAGTTTATCAAAGGTCTTCAAAGAAAAAGAATGCCTTGAAGCAAGAATATGATATTTCGACATTGACCGTGTTCTGGATGAGGAAACATAGGTGAATATCATGACAGAAAGAACTTGGGAAGCTATAGGAAGGCCTGCTATGATTCCTTCATTAGGAGGAATAGGACTATTCAAAGGAAAGATGATAAACCTATGTGGAAAGCTCACCCAGATATCTATGAGCGCTAATGGAAATTCGACACAGGAAGATTTTGAGATTGTTAAATTTATTGAGAACAACGCCCCATTTACCATGTTACTAGGAAAACCGTGGATTGAAAGAGATCAGGCTAGAAGGAAGGAAGAAGAATAATTTTTAGCGCAAAAGAAGAAAGAGTTAAAAGATTTCATGAATAGAAGGATCACACACTTGATTGAAGAACAAAAGAACAGATCTAAGCTATTTAACACTAGAGACCCGGATGTCGAAGTTGCAAGAACACTAGAAGACCCACAGAAGATTGAAGTACCTATTCCAGATAAAGAAGAAGTATCACCCTCAAATCTTAGGAAATAATCTCAACAATGTGAAGTAACTATGCCAAAAGAAGATAAGAATCAGAATGGAAAAAGGCATACTGAGACAAAGCTCACTGGAAAGAAAGCTAGAAAACTAAGTAAGAAGAGAGCTAAGATCGACAAGTTACAAAAGGTTCCAGAGGGAACTTCACAGAAGGAAAATTTTCAAAATTGGAGCTTTGTTGGGATAGCAGAGCAACGTCACATGGCACTTTGCCATGGTGAATCAATATATCCATTGGGACCAAAATACCCATTCGGCGGACCCCCCGAATGGGTAGAAAGGAATTTATGGTTCGCCACCGGACCGTTGGACCGTGCCATAACGAATAGAACAGAGTTAATGAAGGATTCTCAACCGTTGCAAGAAATCCATTGCCAAGTTATATGTTTATCCCGTTGTGCCATGCACCGATAACACTTTTGCTAACTGTGATTTTGAGCCTGCAGACTTGATTGATTTTACACAGTGATCATTGCGCTATTTCCTTCTATCCTATTGCAGTGTCTAAGTTACTCCTCGAACCTGAGATTTCCAACCCCGAGCATGTATTTCAGACGAGTTCAGCGATGTAGAGAGAGTTGTCGAAGAAGTTCTGATCGATCTCATGACTGAAAGAGTCATGTCGATGTCTATAGGTGTACAAGAATCATTGACGAGAGGACTGCAAGCCTCTTCGTCAACTTCTCGCAAATCAGGGCCATCCCGACCATTAGTATAGAAGAGAACCAAGCATAAAGATGAACTAGCAAACACGAAGTTGATTCCATCCATATTTTCCGATTACATCCCACCTCTGGCTGGCATGGTGAATCGTGATAGTGTTCTAAGAGACTTTGAGTACACTATGGTCACTGTGTACCTCCTGAAGGGGATACGTGTAGTTCAAGCAGAGAAGGATAAGATCACAACGTTGAAGTTTAGCGACTTCAACCTCAGAGATCGAAATATCTATGGTATGCTCTCCCCATACAAGTACCTAACTAGAACAAAAGGGAAGAACTTGAATTTCATCTCTCAGTCATGGACAATGAACCTTGCGCAGTCCACCCTGCTGAATGTCATGAAGATACCACACTTCGGAAGACAAAAGGAAGTCAATGCCTGTGTCAAGTTGCTACTGTCGTGTTACCATGGTAGCTACTTATGGCTAGACTTCCGCATTACAGTTGACCCAATGCTGATCCACATGATCATAGGAATGAGTATGCAAGGACCCTACCCACAAGAATTTTATCTAGAAAAAGCCGCAGATCATGCACTAGCATAGAAAATCAAGGATACATATGGCGACGTTGAGAAGGGAACAAGAGGCTACAAGGTAGCTTCCATCCATAGTGGCGCAGTGTGCCTAGAATGTCAATTGATAGCTGGAAATTTATTAAGGAAGAACCGACCTACGTAGGTCACTGAATTTGTCGTTAACCTCACAGGGAAGTGTATGAAAGGCCTACAGATGAACTTGGCGAAGTACCTAGTTAACCGGTTGGAACTAGATTGCAGAGAAGCACATGATCAGGGTTATGCATTTCATTTCAACTGGCTCCTGGTCCTCATTGCATTTTTTGCTTGGGATATGCCGGAAGGTGCGACCTTCCCAGACATAGAGTCATTCGAACCACTTGATGTGAAGTTCGCTACCCTGTGGTATTCAACTGATATGAACAAACAATGGCAGTCGAATGTTGTGTTCCATACATACTACCTCCAGCTAAAGAGAGCCATCGAAGGCGAGCCTCGCATGAATTTGAACACCTTACAGAGGTTCCGACCACTAATGAAGTTCAATGCAGATTGACACTTTATCTACATTACAACACGAGCAGATGAACATAAAGAGAAACTCCAGTCATATTAGAAATTCACAGAAGAAGACCTTGAGGACATCACTAAGGAATGGTCCGCTGACCTACTTATCCTTGCCAACCCCACAAAGATATCTGATATTGATATCCCAGAGGACACTCATAAAGAACAGAATACACCCGAAACCAACAGACAGAAGAAGACTGAGGAGGTCCAAAACTTAAGCAGCACCTTAGGGAATACTGCTTCCATGTCACCTGACCGAGTGGGTGATAACGAAGTAGAAGCTGAACAGAGACCAGGTGAAGTAACATCACCCAGAGACGAGGTTGACCCTTTGAAGAAGAGGAAGGTTTCCCCCCCAAAACCTTCTTCCCAGAAGAAATAGAAAGCCACCATGACCAAGATGCAGATTGTCCTCACCTCCGATGATTTTGATTTCATCATATCAGCCCTGAATGATGCTTCACTGGAAATAGCAGAGAAACAAGGAGCGAAGCAGAGGAAATGTATGATAGGATTGAAGTCAAACTCCAAGGTGTACAATTGGCCCTTCAATCCAACCACTCAGTCTCCACTGCGCCTCTTCCATCGGGAGAGAGTTGGGAGATAATCCAACCCAACTCCACCGACTAGCTGATATAGTCGAAGCTCACCTTCGACGAGCACAAGAGGAAAAAGAACAAGCCACCCAGGCTTTGACGCAAGTGCAAGGAATACTTGTAGAACAACGCTGAGCATCAGAATAGGAAAAGATTTCTCTCCAAGCAAAGTTTGATGAAGAAAAAACACAGATACAACAAGGAAAAGAACAGTTACTCACGGAGCAACTCTAAGTGAAAGAAGCGGTCATAAGAGCACTTCACTTTGTGACAGTCGTAGAAATAAAGGAAGAGGACTGATTCATGCAGAAAGTAGAGTAGCTCACATAAGTTATTCAACAACTACAACAATGCAGAGAAGACTTAGAGCTCCGCACAGTGCCCAAGACTCCACAGGATGTAAGGGATCAAAGAGAAACAACTACTCGAAGAACAGTTGAGAGAATAAAATCCCTTCCTATGGAATGTAAGCAACTCACTGATCAAAGTGCCCAGACCTATGAACAACTCACTGAGAACCCAAAACTGAAGGCACTGGAGTCACATCTCCAAGAGGTGAAGTATCAAGCCGAAACGATACAGGCGTAGTTGAAGCCCCTATCAGCTGTGTAAAGAATGAAGCGATCCCAAGAGAAATGCACCACCCAAAAACAAATCCACACTATCTAGAGCAGAGTTATGGAAGTAACTCAAAGGCTCCAACCCGTACAAGATAAATCTTACCAATTGTTCACAGAGGTCGAAGGCCGAGGAGCAGAACTAGAGCAGGTTGTCACTACAACTGAATAATGCCTGGAGGGACCTGTCAATGACACAGTCATCCAAGAGTTCGCTAAACAAGAGGCCAAGGCACAACAACAAGTTGAAGCAGCACGAGCTATGCTCGAGGATTTTGAAGCAGAACTACTCAGATTAGAGTGACTCGGGACGAGTCACATGTGAGTGTTGGGGGCCTATTGGCCCTTGAACAAGTTTTGGGAGATCCTTGGTCAAGTTTGACCTACTTTGGGACTTCAAAATCCCGTCGAAGGTAGAGCGCAAGATGAAGAAGAGATCGTGGGATCTCTGCCCCTTTTTGGGATTTCAGATTATGTAACGGGTATGGGATGTCGGCCCATGGGTTTAACCATGTTTAGGCCTATCTTTTAAAGTATAAATAGATGCTAACGCGATGTAGTGAGCATATATATGGAGAGTTACGAATGGGTAAGTGCTGGATCTATGTGATTGAAGGATTGTAAGTGCTCTATGCATACTATGTGAAGCTTGCAGAGATGAGTGCAAGTGACTATATAAGGCTTGGTGATGTATCCTAGCTCAAGGAAGGAGGATCTGGAGAGGTGCGTGCAAATCTCCTATCCTACCCAGAGTAGGGTTTTGAGGCTCTGTGCATGTAACCTATTGAAGAAGATAATAAAAAAGGAGAGTTGGTGGACGTAGCCCCAGGGTGGGGGTGAACCACGTATATGCTATGTTTCTCTGCTTTGTGTAATGTGTTGATGTGTTTATGTCTTTACTTGCTAAGTGCTTTGATATAGATAGATAGATCTGTTTATGATTTGTGCTAATGATGTATATGGATGTTAGATCTAACTTATATGAATGTGCTTAGTGCTTGAATCTGCTAGATCTGATCTGTTTTGTCGTGCTAAGTGCTGCTAGATTCTAGATCTGGTTGACCACTACGCTGTACTGTGTTTAGGGTTTAACTGTGCTATAACTAAGGACTGAATATTGATAAATATAACTGCTAAGTGCTTTGTTAAGTGTTAGAATCACAGATCTGTGTCCCAGCTAAGGTTGTAGACATCTGAGTCCTGCAACCACCCCTGCCTCTACCTCGGGTGAGACTTCATCTGCTTCACAGGTGTTGCCGAAAGGGCCGGTAGTTAGGGTTTTGTTGGTGCACTGTTGTAGCGTTGAACCCTGGGTCTGCCCTTGTGCCAACAACCTTCTAGCTACAAGCATCAACAATTTTCGTCAATTTGTGTAAGTTTTCCTAGATAGATGGATGATCATGGGAAATGTTTTCCTCATCCTAGAAGAGTATGACCACTTGAAAAGACAGCCGGGGGAGATAGTGCAAAATTTTTCAGTTAGGTTCAATAGGGTGTATCATTCATTGCCTGTTGATATAAGGCCACCCCCATGATTATCTCACTTACATTTCCCATATGCCTTCGATCCTAAGATGGGATTCCAATTAAGAGAAAGGAACACCACAACCCTTGAATAAATGAAAAATATTGTAGTTGATGTGGAAGCTAACCTGCTGAACAGAAAGGAAAAATTGAAAGCATTGATGAAAGACATAATAGAAAAGGAACATCTTGTATCTTCAGAAATGAAACTGGATATTCTGACCAACGCAGTCAATGAAGTGATGCATAATATTAGCAGGAAAGAGGAACTTGTTGTTCGAAGACCTCATGTTCCATTGATGACAGAAAGGACAAAGATAAATGTCCCCAAGCTTTTTCCAGCTCAGGCTCGGTATTCTGAACCACCAAATGATCACTTCATGTATTCAATCCACGATACAGCCAAATATGAAGTTCAAAATTAGATGGTGATGGAAAAACCTCCTGAGATGATGTGCATGTTTGATGACCTCACATATATAGATGATTTTCCTGGATATGATCATCAAGGTGATGATTATGTGGTTGAGGTTGATGCTGACTGTTCAGAGAAACCAAAAATATCTTCATGGGAAGAATAATCCCAGTTATCACAATGCGAAGATAACAACCAAACTCTGCATACTAAGAAAGACCACAAGGAGGAAAATGCATAAAGTTTTCCAGTGAATGAAAAATGCCCGCCCCTGTGTTTTGCCTCACTCCTGAGAGAAAATTGCAAGCAGATTGTAAATAGAAAGGATGATGAATGTTATAATGCACCAGTTGAGGAAAACAAGGATGATACCGAACTTGCTTCAGATTCAAATGTGCAACCCTTGAGTCTTTTTGAAATTCGAACCTTAGATGAAATTACAGAGCCCGAGACAGGTGATGAGATGATCCATTTTGATTCCCTGCCCTTATGATTTAGTTCATTTCAGTTTGTGAGAGGGAATTTTGGTCATATTCTGATTGAGAATCATAGTGTAAACCATGAGGTTCTAGTAGAGCCAATGCCACAGTCATCTAAAGTAGTATATGACCCAATAGCTGCTATGATGGATAGTTTGTGTTTTCAAAATCAGGTTTCATTTACCCCTAATGATTTCAAAAATTGTTATGATATGGATATGATCAGATAATCAACTTCAACGTTGTGTTCAACATAAGTATCATTTCAAATCCCATCAGAAAAGTTGCAACCATGTCAGGAAGTGCATGAGGATTTAAATAACATTAATACAACCTCAAACCATGGGGTTGATTTGGTTAAATTGGAATGCCAAGAAATAGGTCAAGTCTATCTTGATCCTATAGATATTTATATGATTTTTTTTTATCACAGGGAAAATTTTCCTTTCCAGCATTCTATTGTTTTGCAGGTTTACCAAGCTCCCTATGATGAAGACCACACTCATGATCATTTGCAAGTATCCTTAATAGATCTGTTTCTAAGTTGGGTGAAAAACAGTGAAAGGGCCAAGGTACCAGATATAATATTTGATTGGTTATATTGGATATTTCATATTGACTAAGGTCAAGTATTATCAAGTTAGAATAGGATATATGTACATAAATAAGATCTTCAGATGAACATCTTTTCAATTATCTGATTTACAGTATGCAAATAAGCTTGTTGGGCAAGCATGTGGTCTATTTTATTTCTGTTTTAGTTCAAAAAGTCAGTCAAAGTCAGAATGAATAAATCAACTGGTTTTCAGTTAGTGAGTTGCAGGATAGATCAAGATACAGGTTGTGGGATCAACCCAATGGATAAGGCACTGATTTACGAATCCAGAGATCTGATATTCTTAACACCTCCTCAGGAGCTGCCATCCCCAATTAGAGCCTATGTTAGGGTCCTATAATGCAATCATCTGTTCTCCAGTTATCTATTTGGGAATTGTTCTGATAAGGTTGAGAGTGTTTTTATGATAAGGTGCTCAGGAGTAATGGTCCAGTGGTATATCCATGCTTCAAATCAAATATCCAGTTATACCTAGTGTTGTCACATGGTAAGTTGTAATTATGTTGCATCCCCATGAGTTTTTGAAGGATTAAAGTGGACAAATCAGTTGTTTTCATGAATTTGTTTATATTCCAATTATGGTAGAAAGTTTGGTTTTCGGTAGCTAAAAGGTAGAAATCTTATAGCCTTTAGATAACGAAAGTTAAAACTTTCGGTAGCTAAATGGATTATTCATGCATATCGTTAGCTTCCAAATGTCCCAAATCTCACCAATGTTTAAAGGGGTCTTATCACTCTCAAATCGACGGTGGCACATCGGTCATCATTTGTGGTTATGCTGCTAATACCGATCTCTTTCATCATTCCTCTGATTCTCAGAAGGGATTATCATTTTTTGATCCTTTGTCTAATCAAACAATCATAATCTAGATCGTTCCCATACCATTTACTCGATCCTGAAAAAACAGTCATGAGCCTTCCCATGCTTTGAATCGGTCAAGGGTCGGTTTCTGATTGTTTTAAAGCTTCCCACAGGTGCCCAAAATCTTCATCCTTCGACTCTATCCTCATTTCTTACTGTTCTACCCCACCTTCATGTTCATTTGAGTTTATCATTCACCTTCACATACCCTGGCCACTTTGTAATCTGCATAGTTACTTTAAAGCGTTTTCATGAATCCTGGTAATGAATATTTTAACAGGGGGTGCCTTTCTGAGAAAGGAATTGTAGGATACCTCATACCTTAAGGAACACCGTGAGTGTTGTGAACTATTCAAGGAGG
>JASDQU010318308.1:2162-12287 GCA_032191745.1 Picea mariana | reverse complement strand
AATGGTCCATTTTGGAGGTTGGTGTAGGACAGTCATTCCCTAGGGAAGACTCATTCTCTCCAGGTTACACTGTGATTAGTGCCGGAGGAATGGCCCAGTTAGGTGAATGGTCCAGGTTCAACAATCAGGGACAGCCATTCCCTAGGGAAGACTCATTCTCTCCAGGTTTCACTGGGATTAGTGCCGGAGGAATGGCCTAGTTAGGTGAATGGTCTAGGCTCAGAAATCAGGGACAATTATTCTTCTATGCTTGGGAAGAATAGTCCAGATAGCCCATGGTTGATGTTTTACTTTATGAGGGTAGATGCTCTTCTAGATCTGACAGATGTGAGTGGAAGAATGGCCCAGATGACTCAGTTTGTATCATGATATTTTATGCAAGTTGATATCAAATGATATGATTGCTGTGGAGATTGTATGTCTTTGGACAGTGGTTGTATGCCACCGTGGTGGATGTGTTCCACTGGTTGTGACTATGTGTCACTGGTTAGTAGCCGTGTGCTACTAGGTGTGGTTGTGTACCACTGGATAGTAGTTGTGTACTACTATGGATAGAAACAATTGTGTTCTATTGAATGGCATTGTTCTGATTGCCATGGAGACTATCACTAGTGTTGGAGATGATTACTAGCTAGATGAATAGTCAGTATGCTGATGGACAGACATTCTCCCTGTGGAAAATGGTCCAGGACAATCATTTTTCTAGGACGTATGTCCGGATTAGAACAATAGTCCTTGTAGCCCATGGCGTGGCTTCCATCATCTGTTGGAATAATTATTCTTCTAGGACATGTCTGGATTAGAAGAATGGTTCTTGTATCACTCTGTGGAGTGAGTGACTTATTCGGCATCATGCCCAATTACTCAGATGGAGTATGGCTTCGAGAGATGATGCTATTGATGCTATCAGATGATACTGATAGTGATGATGGTGGTCATGATTTGACCATGAGATAGCCTGTGTGGCTATGATGATGGTACTAGTTGAATGGTTTGTTTGTGCTCAAGACCATTGCCTTTAATATCTTCCTAGCTAGGAGGGAGTGTTGATATTATGGTAGTTGCAGGAGGTGTTAACCTCTACATGTAACCTTGACGAGACTAGAATATTTCAGGAAGCAAGAGAAACCCTAAAACGTTGGATAATAACCCTAGGAGACAAGTCGGCTCAAGAGAATATTTATTATTGAGTTATTAGCCTCTAGAAGTAGAAGTTGGCCCAGTTAGGTCAGTTGGAGGACTATAAATAAGAGGGCGCTAGAGCTCATTTGTCACTCTCACCCTCACAACTACATAAGGACAAGTGGTGCGCATGACTGGAGGAGAGCTGCAGCTGCAACAATGATGACTTGGTCTTTGGTTATGGTTGGACTTTCTGCCTGGTTATGGTTTGGACTTTTTGCTTGGTATGCTAACTCTGGAGAGAGGTACGCTACCTTGGTTGGCTATTGATTCTAGGGTTTGGTTCCAGAATTATCCTCTCTATCAAGGTTAAGGTGCTCAAGGGTGGCATTTGTGCCTATGGTTGGGTGACAATATTAAGATATTGTCTATGGTGAAACGAGCACACCTATTTTTCTAACATTGGTCTCATATTTCACATATCTTTACTTCATGAGCAGTAATTTGTTTCATTCATGCTATTTATGATTTGTCTAATAAGCTTATGATTACTTGCAGATATTTGTATCCTTTAATATATGTTGTGCAAGTACTTTATACATTGGATATCTATTTTCATCAAGCTTATCTATTGAATGAATGAATGTTGTATGTAATTGTCCGATTTGCAATAAACTCCTAGATTTACTTTTTGTACTTAGATTAGCTTCTTTAAAGCCTTAGTGTTTTTGTTAGGGACTACCCCCCATGGCTTCGCTAGGAGTTGGCCTAGACGGAGGAGTCGAGGATCAGGTGACAACACCTTGATTCGAGACTTGCCCCTAAGGACACACTAAGTGGATTGAATATTTCTTCCATGTTACCCCAAGTGTGTATAAAGGCGGCAACAAGGTTCATGACATACAAGGGTTTGTATTGTCTCATTTATGGGTGCCTTCGTAGAGGGTGTGCTGCACCTTTATTTTCAATGCATCCTTTTTCTAAACCCTTTTATTGCGTTTTGTTTTTTAAGATGTTTCTAGGTTGAAGCCAAGGTGGGGCTTCAACCTTTTTAAGACAACGTGTGGGACTTTTACCTAAGCATGAAAAACATTGCCCACACAAGCTCTACCTTGGTTGGCATTTTTATATTGTTATTTTTTTACAGGTCCCATCAGTTTCATATGAGAGACATTTCATTGTCCTCGAGATCCCTGGTTGAACATCTAGAAGGTTTATGATTGGATTTTATCTTTTTCCAGCTACAAATCTATGGGCCTTAAGCCCCTTCTTCCCGTGAAATGAAGTACAATCCCTTCTTGGGTCAATACACCCAAAAATCCCAAAAGATAGGGAGACGAACAAGGGGTGAAGTGATGAAAAATGATAAGTATGATCGGGAGTGGCATGATGACTTGTCAATGAGACCTCCCCGTAGCAAACCCATCCCTAAGGGTGACCACTTACTAGGGCACAATGTCAACCACCAAGGTGAAACAGGGCAAAGAGCATAACTTCCAAGCAAATGTTCTATAATCAAAAGTAGCTTTAAATGCAACATACTCAAATGCTTGCAATGTTAAAGTGACACTTACCAGAATACCTGATTTGTACCTCATGGAGCAAGACCCATTGTGTTCCGGAAGTGTAATGTTCCCAACCCAATATGCTAGGAACACTACGTTTTTCATTGATTTTTAGGGGTTTTCTGGTTGTGGCATTTTGCCAAACACTTTGCAGACCTAAGTCTCATGAGTTGCACTAGGGTTTATAATGATGGTTTAATGGGTGTTTGCAACCAACAATCAAAGAAGATATAGCAATGGAATATACTCAACAAGATGCAAGATCAAAACACAAGAAATAGCCACAAATACCTTGGATCTGATTTTATTCATAATAGTAGAAGACCTTGGTACAATAGATCTGCAGATCTAGAACAATATAGTTGAGATCTCATAGCCAAATGACAATAACCATCAAGTGAATCCAAGAAGAGATGATACAAGCCTCCAAAGGCCAAATAGCTGCAGAAGATAAATGACAAGCTGAGATCCTTGCCCACTGATGTGCCAAACCCTTAAAATGGATGCGTTGCACACTAGTTTTTGGCTGTAATTGTAGAGAGATTTCGGCGTTCTTTCTCCTTGGCTCCAATAGCAACCAAAACCCTTGAGAAGTGTAGATTTGAAGTCTAGAAACAAGATAGGGAAGTTCCTTTGCTGAGGAATGGAGTTTGTGCCCTTCCCATGAATAGATCCACTTCAGAAGTTGCGCCCTTCCTCTAGGAGAAATCATACCAGACTCATCATTAATCAATACTCAGCCAAAACACCTCCAGGATATGCCAAGAATGGTGTTATGGCCACCACCAAGCTATCTCAATAACTAAACCCTTTGAATCTCCTTCTCCTTGGCCAAATCGAATGGATCACCCTTTCTCTTCCGTACCTGTAGCTGCTGAAGAATCCACCTGCGACTGAGATAGAATTGATGTAGAATGGTGAGGGAAGAATCTTTCACCTCCGTGACCAAGCTTGGACCAGGTTGGGTGGGATCTTTCACCACCGAGCTGATCTCTAGGGTTTGTTCAGTCAAAACCCTCAAAACCCCAAGTGCATGGGCTCACTAGCAAGAAGCTAGATATAAAATTGATAAACAACATAATGAGAGAATAGAGGCCCCTATCTCTCTTTTATCCCCCTGTTCACCTTGTCTCTCCAAGTGACTTTTACTTTATTTTATTATTAATTAATTAAATCACTTTAATTAATTAATTAACCATTTTACCTCTAAAAAGTGATTTATCCCTCCTTATGGCTTCTCTGGCCACTAGAAGTTACTTTTAATCATCCTATCTTGTAGTGCTATTCCTCCCGATTCCGATGAGCTATTACACTAAGAGGTTCCTCCAAGTATTATGCCCAATATGACTTTCTTAGTGAATTTAATTAACATATAGCCCATAATAACTCAAAATTATGGAAATCGTCGGAATGCAATGGAACCAAAGCCAAGCTGTGCGGAATGGATCATGATGATGAAATAAGATGATCGATGCAAGTCGGGCCCAATAAAACCCCTTAATAGCTCTTGTACTCGCTATCACCCCCATCTGGCTACTCTGTTTAGCATAACACTCTGTAATATAATGATGTCCAAAAGTGGGGACATTACAGGAAGCAAGCTGATGTGGTGGATACCATCATGATGAACCTGAGATTTGTGGTGGTGAAGTGGGCCTCTGTATGTGCAAGTGGATGCTGTCAACCATATGTCTCTTGGTACTCCATGTCTGCAACCTGACGGCCTCGAGACATAATCTCCTTAGTTATCCCTAGAAATCGGGGATAACAGGACCCAAGTAGCATTTTTAGTTTCAGTCTGGCTTAGTCGATGGAGTATCAAATTGTGATGACATTGCTTGAGGACAAGCAATCTTTGGGAAGGGAGGACTGTAATGTCCCCATTTTTGGATTCCCCTGCTCCACAGTCCAAGGTCACCTTGTGAGTTTATGTCAGCCTGGCCAGAGGAGTAAAATGAGGTTAATAGTGAGCTCAGGCATTTTGGAGGAGTTATATGGGGCCCAAGCTAGTCCATTCACCATCTTTCATCATCAAGATCATTTCTGCACAGTCCGCTCTTGGTTCCATGACGTTCTGACGATTTCCGTAATTTTGGGTTAGTATTGAGCATACCTTAATTAAATACACTAAAGTTATTATTTGGATCATATTATTTGAGGGGACACCTTATTGTAATAGCTCGTTGGAATTAGAACGAAAAGCTCTAAAGGTTGAGATGATCAAAAAGTGACTTCCAATGGCCGGAAAGACTTTAAAATTAAATAAATCACTTCTTGGAGTAAGAAGATTTATTAAATTAATAAAGTGATTTTATGAGAAAATATTAAAGATGAATTAAAAGTCACTTGAGGGGAAAAAGGTGTAAGGGGGTATAAAAGAGAGATAGGGGTTCATATTCTCTCATTAGGTGGATGATCATTTGATTTGATTTGGAGAGCTCTTGGAGCATTTGGGGGTTTGGAGTAAACCTTAGTAGGATTGGTTTCGGCGGTGAGAGATCCACCCTAGCCATTTGGTGGGGAAGATCATTCAGATCTTCCACTTGCTTTCATTGTTGAGTAGATAGATCCATCTCTTCACATCAGTCTGGGGTTTGTAGAGGCACTTTCTTCTTATACAGGCTGAGTTCTTTTGTGTTGGGACCGAGTTACAGATGAAGGGGCCGATCTCTGTAGGAGAAGGCCGTACTTGTTTGTGTGGGCAGAGTTTTCAGCATTGTGGTTGAGTTTCCTTGAGCAGAGACCAATTTCTGGCTTGGGGAGGGCGCACTTTCGGAGCTGGGTTGCATTCTTTTGAGGGCAGACCATATACCTTAGAGGAGGCCGAGTTCACCATTGCATGAGGCTGATTTTCTAGCAGCAGGATAGCATTATTGTAGGAACTGTTGCTGTAACTACTGTGCATATATTTCCTTGTGGGGACTGTCTAAACCATCGTCATTGTCCATCTGTAACAGGTCAGAAATATATTTAATAAAATCAGATCTTTTGGGTGCTATTTCCTTTCTGTTATATTATTTCTGTTGTGGTATTTCCTTTGGTATATTGCTGTACTATTTAGCATGTGAAACGAACACCAATCTGGGCATCAACACCTAAATCATCCATTGAAATCTCATGAAGAAAAACCAAACAGAAAACAATAAAAATAATTGCAGCAGTTGGGGATTTAACATTAGGTTTGGAGTATATCAACCAAGTGTTTGATGAAGCCACTACATCAGAAATAAGCTACGGCGAATAGAAGAGGGGGTTTATAGTAAAACTGGGCATACTTACCAACTGTTTGATGGAAGTCATCACCCAGAACACATTAAAATTACTACAACAGTGAGGAAAAATTTGTGACGGCAGCAGGAGGTGTTTGTCAAAGGTCTTAAACCACATCAACATATTGGTGGGGGATATTACAGAGACCCCCCCCACAAGTTTGGTTGTTGTTTTGAGAGGATCCGCCAAAAAAGGCCCATGGATTTGTTGAAAAGAAGTTGTTGCTACCTTTTTAGAAATCAGAGTCTTCTCTGAAAATTAGATGCTGTAGTTATTCAAATCTTGTTTTCCCACCATTGAGGTGAGAAAAAGGGATAGCTATAGCATGATTAAGCATGCAAATACGCTGTAAATTTTATGGTGGAAGAAAATCAAAGAAACTGTCATGTTGCTTGCTCTCCTCATGTATTAATATAAAATTGTTAAAAGGGTTTATTTTTCAAGTAAACAACTTTTGATTGGCATGCTTAACTATATAGTCATATAAAGAAATCTTTTGAATGACCTGTCGTTTTTTTGCATAAGTCAATCATATTACTATTCTTGTTTTATGGTTCTTCAATTTTAATGCATTTTTTTTCATTGTCATGCTTTGGTAAAGGGAATCATAGCATTGGAGACTGAATATGGAGCAATTCGTATAAAGGTAAGCACAAATTCCAACCATAAATTTAAATTTAGTTATATAAATCTTAGAATAAATTTGGAAGAATGATCTTTGTATTGCAAGATTGCAGGTACAAATGGAATGACACTTCTGCTTTTCTTAGTCATATACAACTAATTAAATAGTCACATACAACTAATTAAATGATGCTTGGATGCTTTCAGTTAAAAGGATCCAAGACACTGTTTGTAGGATTTAATAGTCAATTTGTAACTAAAGGTAAATAAGAAGTAAAAAATAACATTCTAGATCAGATATGGGAGATGTTTTATCCTAAATTCATAATGATAATGTAGTTAAATCTACGTAAAGCAAGATTAGTTGGGAATGAGGATCACTATTACCTTTTCAAATTAGTTTCTTTCATGATTATTTTGTAACATTGATTTGGCATCTTATAGATAGCCTAGAGCAACTTAGTACCTAATAAAGTGACATTGCTGGCATGCAATCTATCTATGCAGATTATTGTACAATTTTTCAAGATTTTTGACAAATTCAGAACATGAATAAGAGTTTTAGCTTGCTCTAGAACTCACAATTATCAACATTTTCACAATTATTAACATTTTATAGTGAGCGATTCTATTGCTAAGATATTACCTTTGGATTGGTGATATCCTAGCCTCAGGGGGTGTCCCTAATAAGTGTATGTTTCTGTTTAAAACAACATTTCTGCTCATATTCCAAAGACAATCAACACATTAGAAATCACTTTTGGGCTGTCCGAAAACAATCAAGAGTGAGGGTAAATGTAAATGGTAGTTTTTAATGGTCGAGATCAGATTCCAGAGATGCTTATAACTACGAAAGCAAATGATAAGTGTATGAAAGAAATGCACTTTAAGTGAAACAACTTCAAAATAAATGCATAAAACCACGCTACCATGAAAACAGTTAACTGAACATAGCCAAGAGATTTATAGAGCTAGAATGAAGCATAACTATATCAAATCACATATTACATAGGAGATTGTCTGCATCATAATGAGTGATAGGTGACAGGCTGCCATTTAGCTCCTTGCTTGTAGTGGAGGTGGTGGTCAAGAGCCAGGGAATCAAAGAACGATAGGTTTTCTGCTGCCAATGCTGTCTCAAAAATGAATTGACTAACCCTTGCTCTATCTCTCCAAACTTCATATATAGAGATGCTCCTTTCAAAACCTAGTCGACTTAGTTGTTGGAGAGGAAAGGGAAATTAAACACATAAAGCTCAAAAGCCTCTTCATGTAGGTCGCCTAATGTCAGAAAAAACTGATATAGGTCTGCATGGCTGCCACCTCAACCAAGTAGCTGTTTTGACCAAGGTTTGACTATCACAAAAGATGTAGATTATCCGTCATGCTATTGTTGGCTTTAACCCTTTCTAATTCGCTGGATCTTAGGCTTTTGGATAAGAGGTTGAGCTGTCGTTGGTATACTGCTGCTTTATGTTTTTTTCCTACCAAAAGAAATTGCTTTTACTATTGTTTCTTCAAAGCACAAAATCATCCTTTTACCCTCTCTCAAATTTAGCAAGGTTATCCCTTGACAATGCCCCCTTTATTTATAACTTCTTCTCCTTCTTGAGTATGCTGGAGGTAATGTCTTTCTGTGGGTAGATTGTTGGGTAAGTCATCATTCCATCCTAGTCTGGAAACTGCTGCATATCTGGTCCTATAGGTGTTGCTTGCTGTTCATAAATGTTTTTGTTTGATCCATATCTCCAAGTGAATCTTCATTGTAGATTCTAGAATGTGATTCAGGGGATGCAATACTGTCAGTGTTCACACAGAAGTCATCTTTATTAGTTCTGTTGTGAATAAAATCATCCTTGCATTTCTTGGTTGGACTTCCCTTTTCATCTTCTGATTTTGTCAAAGTTTGAAAGGTTGTTTTTAAGCCATTAAATTCCTTGATGGAATATGGGATAAAATTTCTTCCTTCTTTCATGGCCATCGTAGAACTATTTAAGCTTCTTGAGGTAGAATTGCTTGCTATTATGGTAGGACACAAACTCTTAATTAAGCCTTTTCTGTAATCCTTGCCTATTTCCTTGGATGAATCACAACCATCTTTCTCTAAAAAGTAAGCAAATGGTCCTTCCCTTGTGGGAATTATGGGAGAGTGAATGTTCATGCTTTCTTGTGTGTCAAGTTGTAAATTTGGTAACCCTGAACCAGTACTCATTTTCTCTAATTCATATTTTGGATCTTCTATCATGGTTGTTAATGTCTGAATCAATTTTGATTTCTAGAGAGGCCTCTATTAACTGTGATATAATGCCCCATTGTCCTCAACTACAGCTTTATGGTGGTAGAAGTATCGTGATTCAATAGCCATGCAAATTTTACTCTCCCTTGTATTAACTGAGATGAGATACTTGAGCCTTCTAGCTATTCATGTCCATGTCCAAAAACCTTGTCTCTATAACTACAAAGAAATTGTGATCTTTCGATAATTGGTTCAAAAAAGAATGATGGAGGACCCTTGTTTCATTTGCAAGCATTGAATCTTCTTTAAGATTTGCACACCCAAATTCATTCACTGAAACCCCATGATTCTAAATACTCTTCAATTAAAAACTGTCTTTTGTTTGTAAACCAGGATGATAATGACAATCTACTTCCCTAGAAAGCATTTATGGTATTTCATTCTAGTTGGATGCTTTATATGATTGGATACCATTTGCATATAGCCACTTGGACATTTGACCAATGTCATCTTTTAGAGCAAGACTTACCATTGAACTTTCTTTTCCAAATCTGTTCCAAAAATGCTGAGAAAATTGCCGAGTTCTCGGCAGGTATGCCAAACACTAAAGATAAGTGCATCAAAGTTCCCGGACCTTCGCTTTGGTGGATATTAATTTGTCCCCCCATTTTATGAACCAAGGAACGCACAATGCAAAGGCCAAGACCTGTGCCACCATAGATACATGCGAGTTGTTGATAGATCTGCTTGGACAAAGCTTTTAAAAAACGATTCCCATTTGCTCAGATCAATTCCACAATCCGTATCTTCGACTTCAAACCAGACTGTTATTTGTTTTTGGCTTGGTATGTTTTCCTATAAGATTGCCCAAAACTCAATTTTCTGGAAAACCAGGAGTCTTCTCCATTTGTTTTCTTGTTTATAATCTATGTTGCACGGGGACCTGTCCCCCCAAAAAAAACCCGTGTACCCGCCGTCCCCGCGTTTCGGGGACTTGGGGACCCTTAGGAAACTTACCCAAATTGTTGGGGACTCCATTGGGGACTCGGGGACTTGTTGGCCGTCCCCAAGACGTTCCGGACAGATTTCAGGGATGTTCCGGACAGATTTTGAGGATGTTCTAGGTAGATTTAAGGGATTTTTTTGGGCAGATTTTGGGGATATTCCGGGCATATATCTTCAGTCTTGAAAATCATGGAAATTGATGATTGGACAATAAGATCATTTTTCCCATCCATTATTTTTGTATTGCATTGAATCTAAATCTGTTGTAAAAGTTGTAGCTCAAAACATGGGTTTTGTATGATG
>JASDQU010318307.1:0-12415 GCA_032191745.1 Picea mariana | reverse complement strand
TGACATTGTATCAGGGTGAGTACATAGAGAAGGTGTTGGATAGGTTCAAAATACAGAATGCAAAACCAGTTGGTACACCTTTGGGCAGCCATTTAAAATTAACTAAGGAAATGTGTCCCAAGACACAGGAGGAGATAGACTTCATGTGCAAGGTCCCTTATTCATCAACAGTTGGCAGCTTGATGTATGCAATGATTTGCACAAGACCATATATTGCACATGCAATGGGAGTTGTGAGAAGGTATATGAACAATCCAGGTAAAGAACATTGGGAGGCAGTAAAGTGGATTCTCAGGTATTTGAGAGGTACTTCTACTCATGCATTATGTTTTGTAGGTTCAGACACTTTTCTACAGGGATATGTTGATTCAGATATGGCAGGTGATAAAGACAGCAGGAGGAGAACCACGGGGTATGTTTTTACTATAGGTGGAACAACAGTAAGTTGTATTTTGAAACTGCAAAAGGTTGTTGCACTTTCAACAATAGAGGCAAAGTATGTTGTTGCTACAGAGGCTAGTAAAGAGATGATTTGGTTACAGAGGTTTGTGGAATAATTGGGAAAGAACAAGGAGAATAACAGGTTGTACTGTGACAATGAAAGTGCCATTCATCTTACAAAGAACTCAACCTTCCATTCGAATACTAAGCATATAAATTTTGAGGTACCATTTCATACGATCTGTCTTGAAAGATGGACATTTGAAGTTGGAAAAGATACAGACTAGCTAGAATCTTGCAGACATGTTAACAAAGGGAGAAACTAGGGAGAAACTGAGTTCTTGCTCAGTTTCAGTTGGCCTTCAAGAATGAAAATGACGATGAGAAATTTTCCAGGTCCAAGAAGGTTCAGAGTCCAGCATATACAACAGTGGTGGAGTTGTTGAGATCAGTCTCCAAGTGGGAGATTGTTGGTTGTAGAGCCTTATTATCTTCCTGATTCAAATATATTTTGTTTCCANGTTGAGATCAGTCTCCAAGTGGGAGATTGTTGGTTGTAGAGCCTTATTATCTTCCTGATTCAAAGGTATTTTGTTTCCAGCCGTGTTTATACCCCATGAAGTATTTACACCCCATAAGTATGTACACTCTTCCACGCGGGGGAGTGAAAAGGGGGGTTACCCCCTTTGCGAGGTCCCGGGGGGCTATCCCCCTAGCTGAGGGGTACGGGGTCGAAGCCCCAAAAGGAAAAATTGCCTTGTAAAAGTATATTGTAATTTCATTGTAAATATGGACCGTTCATTATAAGGTCACAGATCTAATGGTAGAAGTTATGTTAGGGTTTTTTTCCCTAGAAGGCAACCCTCTCTTATGAGGGAAATGTATTGCAGTTGTGCATCATAACGAATATTGTATTCTGAGATAGGATACTGAGAGATAAAGAAAAGGAAGTTACAACGAGTTTTATGTAGGTTGTATCCCTTTGATTGTTGGATAATAATAAAGGAAGGACCTGACAATTTCTTTGGTGGACGTAGCCCACACTAGGTGAACCACGTATATCTGTGTCTCTATTGTATTTTGTATCTTCTGTATTTATTTCTGCATTTGTTTTATTTTATTACTCCACGATCTTGTTTTTCTAACAAAACCAAGGTCCCATGTAGAAGTAATTTTTTTAAGTCTAAAGAAGTCCACGAAGCTCACCCATAAACCTAGGTCCCATGTCCAAGTGTTGATGTTGAATTTCAACTAATGACACCTAAGCTTGATGAATGAGTGATTATTGTGTTCCAAATGACTAAGAGGCTCATGTGGATCTAAATAAAGAAAACCCTCCATATCTATAAGATCATCCATATAGTTGCAAAAGGCCAGGGTCAAATTTGGAAGGGATACTATCAATGGAAAAAATTATGCAAGTTGAAAACCAATAGTCATAACCTTATCATGACTCCCCCCAATGATATTCTCTATATAAGGTCGAATAAAGTCATCAAATATAAGGTGAAAGTAGTTTTCATCCTAGAAATGACAACTATCCACATACTAGTCATCAAAAGTATCCTCTAACTCATAGCAACCTTGTATGTCATTGGTATACACACTTTAGATGATAAGATACATGTACCACAAATGATACAAATCTCCTTAAATTTGTGAAATGTCTCCTTCATATATTTTTGACACCTATCGAATGTATTCTACATGTTTTTGCACAATGACATTAGATCCTCCCATTTTATTTTGATTCTTAAGTTTCGTTAGGGTTTTGAGGTGAAAAATTTTAAATGGCCCTAATTTCCTTAATATTTATTATAATTTCTATTATGACCAAAAGATGGAAATGTTGTGGTCACTCTACATATACTAAGACTCATTTGGTGAAAATCTAGACACACTGCCAAAATACATCTTCTCTACAACTTGCACAAATGTCATAAAACCCCTAAAATAACACATTTTAAATCATCAATGACTTTTATCGGGACATTTTTTATTTTGAAATTGAGTGTTTTTTCGAGGGGAACTTAGATCTACAATTGGTTTCTTCAGATTCTGCATATTAGGCTATAGGGATATCTTTTATTGTTGCGACCCTTTTTTCCCCTTGAAAACCTACAAAAAAGAAAACAAATTCTTTGTTTTGGGCCCAAGAAAGAGCTTCGATACCACTTGTTATGATCCTTAACACTTAAACTTAAATCATAAACAAGATATCCAAATTTCTCAATACTTTATTTATTATCAAAATACCCATAAGATAAGGGAACATCATACAATGATCCTCTTTTATAGAAGAAATCCACTCCTATTCACTTGCCTCTTAAGGTAGGACAAGCTCTCAATGAGCTAAGCTCCAACTACAATATTCCACCCCACACAATTCATAAGGAGGACTCCATCCTTATTTATAATTAACAAGAGAACCATGATCATAACAATATTTTGACTACCTAGTTGATCTTTTTTAATAAAGCTACATTACATTTATTTTATACTAATTATAACAATGGACCTTATTTAATAAGAACATAGTGGATCTATCTCACTTTACATTGAATGACCTCCATTATTATTAGCTTTGACCCATTACACTCCTAAAAAAATCCAACTAAAATGAAAAAAACTTCTTAGTAAAAAATATGATAATTCAACTTTACTAAAATGACATATAAGGTGGTATAAAGCCTATATATATATATATATATATAAAAGAAAAAAATATGCACTTTTTGTGATGTAATGGTGATATATGTATTTTATTATATGATTGACATTAACATGATGTGAAATTTTTTATATTTTTATGAACATACTTATCATCCTCATCATGAAAAGGCATAATTGAATAAATAAGAGTAAAATTATATTTATAAAATAAATAAAATAAAAATAATTAAAAAATGAAAAATAAAAAAATATTTATAAGTATTTTTTAATTGGTATTTTTAAATATATTTTTATATAAAAAAGTAAAAAATGGAAAAAATTAAAACAAGGAATAAGCTAATAACATAGAAAAAAAATTGTATTTTTAAATTAATTTTTTTATAATTTTTTTTTTTTAAATTACAATATTTAAATATCTTAATAAGGGTATGTTATATTTTTTTTATATTAATCTTTTTATAAATTTGTTTTTTGAAATTACAATATTTAAATATCTTAATAAAGATACTTCATAAATGTAAATATCTCTTAATTATAATATGTATGAATTAAAAGATAAATTGCATGTTTGACTCAGCATGAAAACTTTAGCCACATTGTTGTGTATCATTCATGTACCTAATCAATAATGTTATCTATACATTTAGTTAATTAATTTTAATATATATAAATTATAAATTATTAAAAACATATAATTATTTTTTTAAATTAAAAATAAGTTAAATAAATATTAAAAATATTAAATATTTTAAATATATAAATTGAGAATTTATATTTAATGAAAATACAAGAAAATAAAATCACTAAAATGTATATTTTCATGTAATATCATTTTTTAATCTAAAAAATTATAAATATTTTAATTTTTAATATTATCTAAGTTTTATTAATTTATTTTTACATATATTTTATATTTTTTAAACTTGAAATTTATAAATATCATTCTTTTAATCTAAAAAATTATAAATATTATGATTATTTAATATTATCAAAATTTTATTGATTTATTTTTACATATATTTTATATTTTTTTAACTTGAAAATTTATAAATATTATGATTTTTCAATATTTATAAAAGTTTTGTTATTTTTTTATTTCACATACGTTGCAATCCAAAATTCTTATGATATATTAAAAAATATAATATCATACGTAATACATTTAACACTAATATTTTTTTAAATTGTTATGTTTTTTAATATTTTATTTATTATTAAATTATAATAAATATGTAAATAAATAAAACATATTTTTTAAATTAATTTTAATATTTACTAAATTAGTTATATTTAATTAAATATTAATAAAAAGGTGAATAGCTAATATATTCATAAATATTTTATTATTAAATTATAATAAATATGTAAATAAATAAAACATATTTTTTTAAATTAATTTTATATTTACTAAATTAGTTATATTTAATTAAATATTAATAAAAAGGTGAATAGCTAATATATTCATAAATATTGAGTAAAATTAACTTAATAATTTATAACATTATATTTGATTCAAATTTTCATGATGATGATAATGATTAACATGGAGGGTGAGAATTTTTTCTTATCTTAGTAATGCTTATTTTTTCTTTACACTTGGAAAAACATATATATAATTTTGATCTTTTAGATTAGGGTTGATTACATCTTTATAATACTTTAATTTTCTTTTTTCCTCTAACTCTTTATCGCCACACCACATTTTCTCCTTAAATTTTGATTTAAACATAAATACAAAAATTATATTTATAAATAATAAATCTAACTCATTAAATCATAATATTAAATCAATTTTCTATTGAATCAATTTTCTACTTATTAGTGAATTAGTTTTGTAAGTATTAATGATTTAGGTTTCACTTTTTTAAAATAAGTTGATATCTATTGTAAAGTAAATAGATATGATATAATATTTATTCAATTTTAGATATTGTAATACCAAAATAGATATGATATAATATTTATTCAATTTTAGATATTATAATACTAACAAATAGTTGGTATTATTTCATTTTATGATATTAAACACATTAACTAGTCTTTATTTTATTGAGTGGTCCTTAGGTAAATTATTGAGAAACATATCATATTTAAAATGGATTTTAGCAAAGCATTTTCAATATAAATTATTTTGATTGGTAAATTCAGAAATATCATATTTAAAATAGATTTTAACAAAGTATTTCCAATATAAATTATTTTGATTGGTAAATTGAGAGACATATCATATCTAAAATGGATTTTAGTAAAGGTTTTTCAATATAAATTATTTTGATTGGTAAACTCTATTTGTGATATGATAAATTGGATTATGAATGAGTTTCATTTTTGGGATACCAAACTTGATTTGAAACATTGCACATTACCTTAAAGGGTCCAAGAAGAATATGAAGCAACAAGGATAATCTACCTAGTGGGTTGGTTCTAATGAAGATCATCCATTGATTTTGCAATCCAATGGAGTGTCATATCAAAATGATGTCTTAATTCATCCACTTATCTCTCTTGTTTGAGTATAGGTAAATGGGGTTCATTCGAGCTCCTGGCCATAGACAAGTTGGACAGATCAAGCTAAAAAAGTTGAGGTATTAGAAAATAAAAAACCACCACATCAAGACAACTTAGGATTGGAGTATTAGAAAAGACTCCATCAAGTGTAATAAAAGAAGTTTTTAAGGTATTAAGAAAAAAAGAAAAAGTCTCCATCAATAGGGAATGGTATTAAGAAAAAAGAAAAAGTTTCCATCTTCCACTGAATGGTGACAAGAAGTCCGGTTTGTAATAGAGTATAACCATGTATTGTTTTTGTCTTTTACTTTGCAAGCAATTTGTTTGAATATACTCATGTAAGGATCTTTTGAATGTGTCATTCTTTGATATTTGGGTTTGTAATAGAGTATGATCATGTATTGTTTTTGTCTTTTACTTTGCAAGCAATTTGTTTGAATATACTCATGTAAGGATCTTTGGAATGTGTCATTCTTGAATATTTAGCATATTAACTTAGTAAATTTTGGATTCTGGATTTTAAACCTTTATAACAAATCATGTGCAACAATTTTGTTAATATACATATAATATTTTATTTCAAAATTAAAATATAGTAAATATTAATTTATTAGAAGAGTGATGATGATGATGATGATTAACGTCCACTAATACCGAATTGGTCTATCAGACCTTAAGAGCGTAAGTGATTACTTGCAATTCTTTAGAATTTTGTTTCTGTGCTCGAAAAGCATTAATATAATCTTTCCAAGATCACCATACTTTTGTTGAGTTAAGAGGTTAGGAAAGTTGGTAGTGTGACAAATATTTTGAAAATGAGATCTAATATGGGTATAGGCTGGACAATCTAAGAGAAAGTGTTTTTCATCTTCAACCTTCTTAGTGTCACAAAGGTGACACACTCTTTCATCCCATGGCATTTTAGGAATTGACCAACACCCAGTTTCACTATGGAGATCGTGATAATTTGTTCTTATCTTAGCAATGCTCATTTTTTTATTTATACTTCGCAAAACATATAGATAATTTTGATCTTCTAGATTAGGGTTGATTAAATCCTTATAATACCTTAATTTTCTTTTTTCCTCTAACTCTTTATCACACCACATTTTATCCTTAAATTTTGATTTGACATTTTTTTTAATGGTATCTTTATTCTGAAAAATGGTGTCTTCCATGATTACCCAATAGTTTATCCAAGACCGGGCATTTTTGTGCCATCCTCTTTTGAGTCGATGGTGGTTATGACTCGATTTTGAAGCAATTTTAGGAAGCCTCTTGTCTTCCATGTTGTTTAACTTATTCTTATACATTAGGTATCTAGTCATAGCCATGCTCTCAATGGGGGAGAGGCTTGTTTCTAAAAGGAGGATGGGATAGGGCATATTTCCTTTAATTTTGAGATTATAGGTTATAAAATTCTTTTGTATTTTCTCTATCTTTCTCCGGGATTCACGAGAGATACTACAACCACAGACTTCACATCCATAAAGAATAATAGGTGTAACAAGAGTCTCAAAGAGGAGTTTATTCTTATCCCAACTCCAAGGATCAGCTAATTTACAATTGTTTTCAAGCCCATAATAAGATTTCCATCCCCCAATAATCATTTTCTCAATGCTATAATTCCAATTGAGCTTGTGGTGAATATCAATTCCAAGATATTTGTATGAAGTCACTTCCTCCAAGTTGTTGTTGTCATATACGAAGGTATCATAAGGGATCTTATTGGATTTAATAATCATGACCTTAGTCTTATCGGTATTAACAATCATACCCATATTGAAGCAAAAATCCTTGAGGATTCTTAGTTGGTTTTCAATATCATGGGGACTCCTTGCCATAAGAACGATATCATTAGCATAAAGAAGAAGTTTGATGAATATAACAGTGAGAGTAGCGCTGACACAACTTGTAACATCCCCGACCATCACGGGCCGAGTAATGCTACCAACACAACCTTAAAGCTGTCTTTTACTGCTCTAATCTATGACAGCTCTAGCCTTAAACTATTGGGCTATGCCACATAGAAATACTTGCAGAAAAACATACACATCCATATAAACATAGAATTACTATTCTACATATATATAACATAATAATGTGGAAACAACAATAAGCCTACACATGCACCATATACAACATACACATGCAATACTCATCAATTACAACATATGTACCATTACACAACATGTAAATGAACATAAAAGCGGTACTTATCTTTTATTATAAGACCACCAACTGCGCGCAGACCTTCCAAGAGCCTCTCAGCCATAGACTACACTGCTCGTCACACTCAGCAGTGGGTCCCCCCTAAGCTGGGACTAAGCTCCACTCAAGGAAAGGGAATCCTAGACTAGGATGAGGTTATAGGAAACTGCACAGTGTAACTGGAAGGATTCTCTCCAGGAGCCTTTTTATGCCCACTACTCACGGACTCTCATTCCCCACATGCATTTTCCACCTGGGAGTATACACCTCCACTGCCACACAGTCCATCGGCTGCTTCACCTCCCTCTCAAGGTCTCAGCAACAGGCTGAATCAGGAGTTCTCAGAGCTCTGTAGCTGGTGCTGGAATCTATCTAGGATAAAACCACTTCCCAGCAAACTCTCTCACCTGTAGAGAGTTGCTCACAGGATTGACAACCTGCCTCTTCAACCACGGTCCTGACAAACCACTTCTTCAACCAATTTCAACTCAATTCCCGCAAGGTGAGGACAACAACCACTGGTCAATACAACTCAGGAAACAGAAGGCAGCAAGCCACACTTAGTCTAGGAACTATGTGGCTGCAACAACCAACATTTATGACACAACATGACTCAAACAACAGAAAGCAACCACCCAAAAACCATTAAGGTACCAACTCGTCTCTACAGGTGCGGATAGACTGGGTTCCCGAATCACACAGGTCGACTTCCCTTTCTGGTTTTCAAAGATGCATCATTATGTAGAGGTCATACGTAGAGACAAAACAGGTTCAGATGAGCATCCCAACGAACTCAGGCGGAGGATGGAAGAATGCAATAGTGAACCCCCAACACGACTGAGTTCTTCAGCTTTAACTGCATGCGCCCAATTCGACACCTGTCTTCATGAAGCTGCATGCACTCCACTTATCATATGTTCCTTTTCCAGGAACTTAGGACAACACTTGGTTAATTAACCACCTTTGCCTTTTAGGAAATAATAATAAATTATTATCCCCTTTAGAGGTAATCCCCCTAGCTTAGCCCCTAGGCCCAAACACTTAGCCTCCTCCCTTACCCAACCTTATGGAATCTTAGTCCCCCGTCACTCTTTCTTCATGGCCGATCTACACGGAGCGATGTTTATATTTTATTAATGATTTTTCATAATTACATATACAAAACAGGCTTCTGGCCTTAGCATCCTAGGCTCTCTGGCCTAATCATAACATAAGCCTCCTAGCTTATTATAACACTTGGCTCACCAACCTACAAACATAATTACAATTCATAATATTTATGGGGCGTGTCCTTGGGGTATTACAATCCCCTCCCCTTATTTTTTCACTATCCTCAGTGAAACTCTTTACATAGCATCAACAAGATTTCCCAAAATCTTCAAAAAAATGCGGGTTTTCTTCCCGCATAGCATCTTCATGCTTCCATGTCATGTCCTCAGGATAGTACCCAGTCCATTGGACCTTTACAAGTCCTATGGATCGATTCCGGAGCTGTTTTCTCTTTCGGGTCCAATATGTGCACAAGATGCACTTGCAAGATGTCTTCTTGCTCCACCTAAATCACATTCCAATCAATAACATGATTAACATCAGGTATAAATTTCTTAAGCAATGAAACATGAAACACATTATGTACAATCATGGATACAGGTAATGCAAGCATATATGCAATGTATATATATGTACATACAGGAAATTCTAATAACATTATAACATGTATACAAGATACACAACATACAATAAATAGAGAATTGATACTTATCTTTAGATTGAAAAGACCTTCCACATCAACATGGTCTAGACAAAGGTACCAAACCTCAACAACAATCCAACCAATGGTATCTCCTTCCCCGCATGCCTGTCCCACCCCAGGAGTGTACACCTTCACTTTCACACAGTCCATCGGCTGCTACACCTCCCTTTCCTTGGGCTTCAGCAACAGGTCGACTCAGAAAGTCTCAGAGCACTATGGCTCTCGAAGTTCCAACTACCATCAAAGGTCTCCAGGTAGGGAACCTATCCCCACACTTCTCCCTTTAGAGCTCCAACCTTCTCCAAGGCAACCCAAGGAGAAGTGTACACACACTTAGATCCACCGGGGATTCACAGGGTAAGATTTGTTGTCTCCAATCATCATCTTCCCCGAGCTACTCTTTGTAGTCAACATTCTAACTTTAATCAACATCATCTCATCTGCATCACCCACATGCAGTTATCATGAGAAAAAATAAAAGAATTTATTTAGAAACTCCAACTAGTTCAAAAGGGAATTCAACTTTTCCACCAAAACATGAAATTCTATTTCATAATTCATCTTGGTTGTTGCCATATTTTGAATGCAGCTAACCTTGTGGTTTTCCACAAGCACCAAACTGCATACCATTTTTCTTGTAATGCTTCATCTTGCATACAACCAACAAATTGTCAGTATTTGTTGTACATCATAATTCAATTGCAATATGTACAAAATCTTATGTAGTGATCTTAGAATTTCTTGCACCTAGCAATTCAATCACAATTACCCAACAATTTAATAAACTAGAATGACTGGCATTCTATGCATATGCATGTTCACAGTAATATATGTAAGTTCATTACTTCTTTTTCTAAACAAGAAAATTTCATGTAATCAATGCTCATGTGACTACTTGACTTGCAAATTTCCTATTGCAATGTCTAGCAACTCCTGAAATGTCCTCAACTTCATGAGTTCACAACATTTCACTTGTTAGTAACAATTATTTCCATGCAATAATATATATGCATGTACTTACAAAACTCATTCAACTATTGCTTTTAATATACAATTCTATCACTTACTATGCATGAGTGCAATTCTCAATGCATACTTATTCAGTGCACCTTGCATTGAATTACATAATGCTCCTCATCTCAGTCATGTATCTCACCATCCATAAGTTGGAATTCTGGCCAATGTGTTGACACATTCTCCACACACTTCCTATTGTCTTCCCAATTAATTGGATGCCTTCCTTTTCTACCCGAACACTACACCAAGAATACAATTTTGTGGTGTTCATTAGTGTTATCAAAAAGGTTGCACTCTAAGTTTTATTTAAAGGTAGGAGTCTTTTAGTACCTGTGTGGCTCATAAACTTTCCATATCCATACCTTTCCATATCCAACCATGTCATAGTCTCATACATGACCAACTTACTGGCATTCATTTTTATATAAGGAGTATGTCTTCTGAATTAACCTGGTTATGATCCCATAACCAATCATAACATAATATGCAACTGACATTTTATCTAAGTGCATTCTAGCATCAACAACACTTACACACTCTAGGTCTTCGGCCATTACATATCAATTTAAATACTGAAAATTAACTTAGGGAACCCTTAACTCGATCCCCTTCAAAATGTATGCATCAACAAAAACTAAATGTATACATGCCTGGTTGTTACCAACCTACTTGTTGTTGTCTAACCAACTGATATTTGTAGAATCTCATAGACTTCCCCCTTCATCATTTTGATCACCATTCCTACCATCCTCATGGGTCTTCACCTCTATGGAAATTATAAGAAACAATAACATCCACATATTTAACCCTATTGTATCATTTTTTCTGAATACATAATCCATCCTTTAGTCATACTCAAACATTATTTCATAATAACAGACTATTCTAAGTTCATCGGCATGTTATATACATATCCAAGCATGTACATATGAAAAATTAGACATACATATGCACGAAGAATTTACTGTTAGCATACCTACTAATTCATATGCAATTTAACTTCATTGTATGCTTCATGCACCCTAGTGCATTTCTGTTTCAATTCACTTATTTATTTATCTATTTCTATTGTAGTTGTTTGTCCTTGGATTCCTTTAAATCCTTGATGCCTTGTGTGCTCCCATTCTTCTCATCTACACTATGGTTCCCTGGGTTTGAACACTTTTCCATCCACGTTCCACCTGACCATTCTTTCCCACTTAGTACCATTCCCCAATGGAAATCCATTTTCATTCAGTACCACTTTTGAAGTGAGAGAGCATTCCAATTCCTCTGCATTGGCATCTTCCTTTCACTGTAAACTTTGATTTAAGATTTTAGACAGTAGATAAGTCATATCTAATAAATTCTTCCCTGGAACTCCTATGCTTGACACATAGAGATTGTTCACAGACCACCTCTTAAGCTCTTTGTTTCCTTCCACATCAAACTTGCAATTGTCTAGACATCTCTACCTTCAAGGCTATGGAGCCTTACTTTTCCTTTCTATGCCCATTAATGACATTATTCACCTGCTAGATTCATGTCCCATGTGAGGATTATTTCTTTTGTAGTACCTCATCCAACTTTGGTAAGCAAAGTCATGCCTCCATGACCCTAATCTCTGATCTTATTCTTGAATTGATCTGGTTATACCTCTTATCTTGATAAACCTGCAAGCATCCATCTTGTTAGAACTATACATATCATACAAAAATTGTCAATTAAATTTGCAAGTAGATTGTCATGTAATTGATAATATTATTCTTTAATTAATATCATTTTTAACATAGTTACCAACTTAATGAGAACTATGACCTCAAAACGAGAACT
>JASDQU010318305.1:0-13243 GCA_032191745.1 Picea mariana | reverse complement strand
TGGCAGTGTACGGTTAGTCTGTTGAGGATACAATATATTTAACATGATCCTCATCGACATGACAACGTTGAAACAATTCGGCGAGCTCTTAAGCTTGGAGTTTGCGTGAAGATGATTACAAGTGAACAACTAGCAATTGCGCCAGAAAACCCTGCATTTGTTTTCACCCTAGAATAAAAAATTGTCAGACTAAAGATGAGCTTCAGAAAGATTCTGTCAAGTGTATCACCCAGGTTATGCACACCTAGCCAAAGGCGTTTACAAGCTAGCCTACGTCAGTAAAGATATGATGTATGTAACAAAAAAAAGGGGGGACAACCCGGGAGCCTTTTTAGAGGCTGGGTTTTGTAATGTATTTTTTCAGCAAATATAGAACAGAATGCTAAGAGATTCTACACTTTGTCACTGTCTAATTCTGTTTTCTTCCTATATTATTGTTTCTGAAGTTTTCATCACTGTGCTTTCTTCTTTACATTCATTATTTCAGCTTGTAATGGTTACAATTCAGTACTACCTCTGCTGTAGCTATTTGAAGCATCCCTTAATGTGCAATTTTTCCTCTGTTTTGTCGTGAGTAGAACAAGACCTGGGCCTTAATCGTTTTGCCTCATTTACAAGTTTTATTTGTTCACAGCCTTTCCTCTGTCTTTCTATGAGTGAGACAAGACCTGTGTTCAGATATTTGAAGTTTCAATGTTATTTCTTCTATTGAAAGGAAGACCAGATGCTTGGCTTTTTCTTTCAATTTTGTTCATCCCCTATCTGCTATCCATCCTCATGATTTTTTAAAATGAATTAGACAAACGAGGTCAGGCCTTTTCGTTTCTGATCTATAAATGAGTGGAATGACTATTTTCAACCTAGTTCTAGAATCCTCCTATGATTGACCAATCAACAAGATTTATTTCTTTTAAAAATGTGCTAAGGCTTGGCTCCTTTACAGCCTAGAGTCAACTCTTATGACAACACCAACCTTGTCCCCATGAGGAAGAAAAATGAAGAAATTCATCTATGTGTTGATTTTGGGAAGATTAACAAAGCTTCAAAAAAAATACCACAATCCAGTTATACCTATTATTTCTGAGCATTACTTTGTTTTGAATATAAACTGCTATATGCACTGCATGTTCCCAAAATACATCTGTCAACCTGGAATCCATTAGCATAGTTCAATCCATTTCTTGTATTATCATGTTCTTCCTTTAAACAACTCCATTTTGTTGTGGTGTCTTGGAAACGGAGAATTGTCTCTTTATCCCATGTTTACTACAAAAGTCCATAAACTCCTTTGAAGTAAACTCTCATCCATTGTCTGATCTCAAACATTTGATTTTCAAATATGTTTCATTTTCAGCCATCTCCTTGTATATTTTGAAGTTCTCAAATGCCTCTAACTTCTTCCTGAGAAAACAAACTGCAGTCATTCTTGTATAATCATCAACTAATAGCATAGAATATTTCTCTCCTTTTAACTTTTCATTCTAGTTGGTTCAACTAGATCAGTACGCACAATTTCCAGTGGTCTTGTTGTGGATCATTCCTTTGATTTGAACTTGGTATTTGTTTGTTTTTCTTGTTGACAATGCTTGCATAATATGTTGGTTGGTTTCGTGATCTGGGGAATTTCTTTGGCTTCTTCCTTTTTTCTAACTCTGAAAAAGTTATCAAAGTTTATGTGACACATTCTTCTATGCCATAGCCAAACTTCATCTTATTTTCCTAGACAACACTTTTCATTTCCAATTTTACTTAATTTTGCTTGAATTTCTTAAAGTTGTTGAAACCACTTTTCCTGAACCTATTTTTCTTATATCTCACTTCTATGAATCAAACACAAGTTTTTGACCTTGGTCACACATTTGAATTACACTCAAAAGATTATGTTTCATATCTTCCATTAGTAGAACAATCTCTTCCTTGGTATCCTTATTTCCAATTCTGACTGTGTCTCTTCCAATAATTCTAGTTGAGTCGTCGTTTCCAAAGGAGACTGATCCAAATCTTTCCTTTCTCAAGGTTAAAAACATGTCTGCATCATGTGTCATGTGCTTTGAGCAACCACTATCAACATACCAACCACATTTCTTGTGTTTATCTTGTACAGAAAGTGCGCATTCTTCATTGTTATACTAATTATGCTTTCTTATCCATATTCATTGTTGAGGTTACTATATGTGAATGTTGTTATTATGTTGTGATTATCTTGGAGGAACTGACATTCTAAAATTTTTGGCCATGTATCCAAAGTTGTTACACTTGTAGAATTCCACTTCATTGCTGAAGGATTCAAACATGTTTTAGATTCTTCTCTGTGTTTCACTAGGCCTCCTTGGATAACCATTTTGTGCATGATTGTTGAGTCACCATTGTGATGCCTTTATTACCCTATATTACCTTCTATCTTAGCCTATTTTACCAATGCTATGTGTATATAATTAATTGTTTCTTCCACAAATACACTTGATAACCTTGTCCATATGCATATAGAGGTAACTTATGATTAAGGCGTGATTTGTTTAGTTTTTTTGAGTTAATTCTATTAAATGCTTGATTATGTATGATCCTAATCACTTTGACTCTTAAGCAGCTTGATCTGGTACCTCACTATTTAGGTACTATAACAATAGTGCGATCTGGTACCAAGGCTCCACCTATTCTGGTACCCAGTCTATTCTTGTACCATTCTTGCACCTGATCCGGTACTCATGGTCATGATTGTGTTGATACGGTACTAAACCCCTACCTACAGGATTCCAGTACCAGCATTCTGGTATTGGATTTGTACCTCGATTTCTAAGCTGATAACGATGAATCTCAAAATTTGGGGACATGGGTTTTGTCCAGAGCGGCGTTTTCATGTGGAAAATAGGCCAGAATTCCCATATCTCACACGTGTGGACCTCCATATCAGGGGGAACGATTCATCCTAAATCTTTTCCAATTTTCCAGAACTTCTAGGATCATGCCCAGATTCATGGGAAATGCATTTCCTTGATTAGATAATGGTTGTGCTCGACCTCCATTGATGGAAAATGGTTTTGATTTGATTGGATTGTCTAGAGCCAAATTTGTAATGTAAAAATTATATAAATTGAGTGATGGCTCTAAGCCAAGGGAGGAATTATTATTGTTGTAAGATTGGTGCTTGAAGGAGAGGAATTGTTATGTTGCGGATTGGATTTCTGAACATATTATCTTTGTAAAATTGTTGATGAATTAATATGATATTAATTTCATTGACTCCATGTGTTATTTAAAGTTTGTTATTCTGTGATTTCCCTCTAAGCTGCCCCGTTGTCATTGGCAAGGGCCCACCGGTCCAACCTGGCAAGCTTACTGTAATTGCAACGTGGATCTAATTTATGTAAGTATGTTTGTAGAGTGATTATGTACATATCAGTTGTGAGTAGAAATTTTGTATGTAAGTAAGTTGTGAGTTACAATATAATCTAAGTGTGGATGCATCAAAATATGTGAACAATAATCTAGTGGTAGCTTTATAATCATTTATAATTTATGTGTGTGATTATTTATTTATGAATTGTGTCATTTTAATATCAGATTTTATCTTGCAAAGTGTGGTAGTATAGGAACGGTTTGAGAGTCCATATTTCGCATTACATGAGCCAGCAAATGGAACATCTCATTAAAACCTTTGTTTCCTGTGTAGAAATAAAGTAAATTTTCAGAATTGCCCGGTTGCATTGAATTTCCTTTTTTATTTGAAGAGTGTGCAGAACTACACATCTTGTAAGTTGATATTGAAGTGAGTGATTACAGGAGTAAGATCAGAATCCATCTTTCACCTTCATGATCCAGTAAATGGAAAATCATGTTTCCTATAAGAGAGCCTTTGGAGTGCATGTTAGCTAGAATCTTTTCTTTGAATTTTGTTCTTTAATTTTTGCACAGTGTGTAAAACATAGATTAAGGATTGAAAAACAGAGTGTGTGTTTCGAAGTGTTATTAATTCTTGATATACTCATCAGACATAGGAACCTATCTGTTATCGACACATATAGTACATCAACTCTACTGATTATGAATCCCATATTGACATATAAATGAGTGTAATATACTAAGCATATTTATACACTAACATGTTGGCGTTGTTGTCGGGGAGTTGTAAACGGTAATAGGTAGTATTTGGATTAGATTTATTTAATGGTTTTGGATTGGTTTTATGGATGACCTAAGGGCAGAGAGAAGACAGTAAGACGTGCGGGAAGATCCCACGCATCCACTTTAGTGGGGTTGCTCCAAACTTAGGTTGTCCTCTCTTCTTTTAATGCAAGTATGTTTTTCCTTCCTTTATGCAAAATTGTGTTTTCAGGATGGGCTAGCTTGTGCGAACAGATAACCTAGTGATAGCAGGGTCCCAGTAACGCAAGGAGTTCAAGTTTGGTGTGTTTTATTTTTGCAAATAGTTTTAAAATTAATATATTTGATGATAAATCATGTTTGGGGTGTTGTAAGAACTCTTGAGTACTAATTTGTATTGCGAGATAGGGATCATCAAATAGCTAGAGTAATTCAAGGATGATTAGGCGCTTGAAGAATGTTCCTCCAATAACTTTCTCGCATTCTAGCAGCAGCTGGGATATCCGCCTCTCAGGAAGAGCATATCTTGACAGTAGCCAAGAATTTAGTTGTCTCTCTACAAGTATATTTAGAAGTCCCTTCAAATTCCTATTGTCAATTTGTTGAGGCGACTCAAGAATAAGGGATAGAATGAAATGGAGAGAAACCATTGGAACCTAAGATTGAGGAGTTCTTAGCATGTCTCTCAGCAGATCCTGTATGTACCTCAGAGACCAATCATCTTGAAGAAGATACTTTGCATGGCATGGAAAAGAAGGACATGTTGTGTGACATAAACAAAGAAGGGAAACGAGAATATCTTGATCCTATTGAAAGATGGTTCCAATTAGTTTCCAGGTCACACTACTCTTTTACTTTTCATTATTGTTTGATCTCATCATCAAATCACTTGGTCCTTCGTACTCCGGTATGGATTAAAATTTATCTTTTAAACCCGAGTATGGGTATATTTCTAACCCTGTTATGCACATGACTTCACTGGAAGTATTCCTATACTCGAAGGACATTTTATTTTGTTCAATTAGAGTAGGATAGTAAATAAATAAATAAATGTTGCAATGCAACCTGTCTTTCATACTTTTCATAAATGGGAATGTCAAAAGCTAATAAAGAAAATAGTTTAAGATCTTTTGTTCCTATAGTAGATTTATGTTGGCACAGGGGCAGACCCGAGGTTCAACGCTTTCAACAGCGCACCAACAAAACCCTAACTACCGGCCCTTTCGACAACACCTATGAAGCAGATGCAGTCTCACTCGAGGTAGAGGCATGGGTGGTTGCAGGACTCCAGTGTTTGCAACCTTATCTAGGACACCGATCTATGATTGTAACACCTTAACAGAGCACTTAGCAGTTATAGATCATTAGTATTCAGCCTTAATTCACAGTGCAGATAAATCCTAACAAGAGATCAGCGCAGTATTCACCCAAATCTAGTATATTCAAGTACTAAGCACATTCACATAGATTAGATCTAGCATTCATCCATACTATTAAGCACAAAGCATCAACAGATCTATCTAACATTCATCTATGCAAAATCTCTAAGCAAGTAAACACATAAACACATCAATGCATCGCACAAAGCATAGAAACATAGGATATGCGTGCTTCACCCCCAGCCTGGGGCTACGTCCACCAACTCTTCTTCTCTTTTATTATATTATGTCAATATTCTACATGCATAGAGCTATGAGATCCTACTTCGCATAGGACAGGAGATCTGCACGTACTCCACTAGATCCTCCTTCCCCGAGCTAGGTCACAGCACAAAGCCTTTACACAGTCACTTGCACTTAGCCTTGCAAGATTCTCACAGTATGCACATAGCATGTACAACTACCACTTGCACTTAGCATATCATCACACAGATGCCTATATCATCCTTCATGCCACTTCTTAAATCGCCTAGACATCTATTTATACATTACAAAGTGGGCCTAAACATGGGTAAACCCATGGGCCGACATCCCCATACCCGTTACATAAGCCCAAAACCCAAAAATCTGTAAGCAAGGGGTCGAGATCCCGTGATCTACGCTTCAACTTGTGCTCTGCCTTTGACATCCTATCGAAGTCCCAAAATAGGTCAAACATGACCAAGGATCCTCCAAACTTGGTCAAGGGCCAACAGGCCCCCAACACTCACCTGTGACTCATCCCGAGTCACTCTAGTCTGGGTAGCTCTGCTTCAAAATCCCTGAGCTTGGCTCGAGCTTCTTCAAACTGTTATTGCGCCAAGGCCTCCTGCTCAGCGAACTCTTGGATAACTGCTTTGTTGACATGTCCCTCTAAGAATTTTTCAACTGCAGTGACTACTTGCTCCAACTCTACTCCTCGGCCTTCAATCTCCTCAAAAATTTGGCACACTTCGTCTTGGACTGGTTGGAACCTCTGAGTCACTTCCATGACTTTTCTTTATATGTTGTGGACCTTCTGTTGAAAAGGGATTTGTTCTTGGGATTGCTTCATCATTTCAACTGTTGACGGGAGATTCAACTGCGCCTATACTTTCATTGCTTATTCCTTTGCCTCTTGGAGTTGTGACTCCAGTGCCTTTAGTTCAGGGTCTTCAGTAAGTAGCTCTTAGGTGTGTGCACTTCTACTACTAAGTTGTTTACATTCCAGAGTGAGTGCTCTGATCTTCTCAACTGCGCTCCAAGCAGTGGCTTCTCTTTGGTCTCACACATCCTACGGGGTTCTTGGCACTGTTTGCAGCTCTAGGTCTGTGATTCCATGTTGAAGCTGTTGGATAGCTTCTGCAAGCTGTGCGACTTGATGCTCCACTCATTCATCCACCTTTTTCTCTAAGCATGTCACTGAGCGAAGTGCTCTGCTGATTTCTTCTTTAAATTTGAGCTTCTCTATGAGCAATTGCTCTTTCTCTTGTTGGATTTGTGCTCTCTCCTCTTCGAACTTGGTGTGGAGGTCAACCTTCTCTTGCTCCCCAACTCATCATTTCTCTACCATTTCCTATTGTTCTTGCTTCAGAGCCACTATGGCTTGTTCTTTCTCTTCTTTCACTCGAGAAAGGTGAGCTTCAGTCGCATCAGCTATTCTGCGGAGTTGGGCAGGTTCATCCCCCAAATATGGGTCTTTTGATGGTGGGGGCATAGTGGATATTGCGCGGTTGGATTGAAGGACCTGTTGTACCCCTCTTAGTTATGTCTCAATTTTTTCATACATGGTTTCTTGCTTGGCTTTTGTGTTCTGTATAATATCTTGTGAATCGTCTGATATGGCTGCAATGATGAAGTCAAATTCATCGAGCGTGAGCACTGTCTGCAGCTTAGTCTTACTAGCTCTGGATTTCTTCCGCGAGGTAGGTTTCATGGGGGAAACCTTTATTTTCTTATAGGGGTCAGCCTCATCAACAGGATCCCTAGGTGGTGTTACTTCACCTTGCTTCTGTTGGTCTTCTTTTCCATTAGTCTCTTCTTTATCTACTTCGTCATTATCTCCTGGTCCAGATGATTCTGAAGCAGTTTCATCTAATGCACTGCTCAGGTTCTATACCTCTTCTATATTTTTCCTTCTTTTGGTTCCAGGGGTGTCATGCTCTTCGTTATTGGCCTCTGAGCTTCCAATTAGTTAGGGATCAGACATTTCTGTGGGGTCAGCAGGAATAAGGAGTTACACAGACCAGTCCTTTGTTATCTCTTCGAGGTCCTCCTCTATGATCTTATAGTATCACTGAAGCTCTTCTTTATGCTCGTATGTGTGCGCAGTGATATAAATAAAGTTTTGATCTATGTGGAACTTCATGAGGGGTCTGAACCAGTGCAAGGTGTTTGGCATCATATGAGGGACAGCCCCAATAGCCCTCTTTAACTGTAGATAGTATGTGTGGAATACTGCGTTTGACTGCCATTGTTTTCACATATAACTCGAGTACCAGAGAGTGGCAAACTTCACAGCGAGTGGTTTGAATGGCTCAATGTCCGGGAAGGTCGCACCTTCTGGCATCTCCCGGGTAGTAAAGGCTATGAGGATCAGCAACCAGCTGAAATAGAACTCATAGCCCTGATCCTAAGTTTTGCAACAATCCAATTCAAGTTGGTTGACTAAGTACTTCTCCAGTTCATCTGGAGTCCTTCTACACATTTTCCAGCGAGGTCAACAATGAACCCCGTGACCTGCGTAGGTATGTTCTTCCTCAATAGTTTTCTTGCGATCAGCGAGCAGGCCAAGTGCACTGTGGCATTCTGGATGGAAGCTACCTTGTAGCCTCGCATCCCCTTTTCTACATTGCCATATGTATCCTTAATCCTCTGTGTCAGGGCGCGATCTATAGGCTTCCCTGGGTAGAAGTCTTCTGGGTTTGGCCCTTGCATGCTCAAACCGGTAATCCTATGGATTAGCGTCGAATCAACTATGATGGGTCTATCTAGCCATAGATAGTCGCTATGGTAGCACAATAGCAGGAGATTAACACATGCGTTAACCTCCTAGTGCCTTCTAAAATGTGGAATCTTCATCACATTCAAGATGGTGGACTGAGTGAGGTTCATAGTCCATGGTTGGGGGATTATCCTTGAGTTCTTCCCCTTCATCCTAGTCAAGTACCTATGAGCAGCGAGCATATTGTGGTTCTTGCAGTCCCCTAGGTTGAAGTCATTAAATTTTAATGTCGCGATCTTATCCTATTGTGTTATAACTACACGTATCCCCTTCGGGAGGTACGCAGTAACTAGGTCGTAATCGAAGTATCTAGGGACACTGTCACGACTTATCGCACTAGCCAAAGGTGGGATGTAGTTGGGAAGGATAGTCGGGATTAACTTTTCATTCTCCAATTCATCTCGATGCTTGTTTCTTTTCTCGTTTGCGGCTTAGGATGGTCCAGATCCGCTAGCAGTCGACGGAGAGGCTTGCACTCCTCTCGTCGATTAAGATTGAATCCCTACGGACATTACTTTTTCAGCCATTAGATCGATTAAGAATTTTTATACACACTTTTCAATTGCGTTGAGTTCGTCCGACATACACGCTCTCGATTGGATAACTTAGGTCGATGAATGAATGCTTAATGCAATAGAACATGTGGTGAAATCTCAGTAATCACAGCGTGGTAGCAATGATTTCTCTCGTTGGTGCGGATACAATTTGCAAAAGTGTTCTCGGTGCAACAGTCGATGGACTAAGTAGACAGCGAGGTAACAGATCTCTCCAATGGGCGAGAAGCCATCATCAATGCAGTTATGTCCGTTGCGGCACAGTCCCAATGGTCTGATGACGAGATTTCTGGTCAGAACTATTGTTCTAATTGTTTGGGGCGTCGGTCTAACATTTATAATGCTTCCAATGCTCATATCGCTTCGCCATGTCGAAGTGCCATGTTGTGTTTTTCTGATATCCCAGAGAAGTTCTAGTTTTGCAAGCCTTCCTTCTGTGAAGTCCCCTCTGGAACCTTCTACAACTTTTCGATCCTTACTTTCTTCTTACTAAGTTTTCTAGCCTTCTTTCCTGTGATATTTGTCTCGGTATTTCTCTTTCCATTCTAATTTGTATCTCCTTTTGGCATAGTAACTTTGTGTTGTTGAGATTCTTTCCTATGATTCAAGGGCGATAATTCTTCTCTATCTGAGGTAGGTGCTCCACTCTTCTATGAGTCTTCTTGTGTTCTTTCAACTTTGACAACCTAGTCTCTAGTCCTAAGTTTCTCCAACTTGTCCTCCTGTTCTTCTACCAAGCACGCTATTCTCCTAGTCATGAAATATTTTAATTCTTGTGTTTTCTGTTCTAGGGCCTCTTCTTCTTTTCTTTGGATCTGATCTCTCTCGATCTAGGTTCTTCCTAACAACATAACGAATGGGGCGTTGTTCTCAATGAATTTAACAAACTCAAATCCTTCCTTTGTCGAAGTTCCATGAGCACTCATAGATATCTGGGTGAGTCTTCCACATAGGGTTATCATCTCTCCTCTAAATAATCCTATTCTACCCAATGAAGGAATCATAGCAGGATTTCCTAAAATTTCCCAGGTTCTTTTTGTCATGATATTCACCTGTGTTTCCTCATCCAGAACATAGTCTATGTCAAAGTGTTCTATTCTTTCTTCTATGCATTCTTTTTCTTTGAATATCTCTGATAAATTGACATTTATGTGATCATTCAGGGTTTCTTTCATTCGTAGTAATACATTCTCTGATTCTTTCTGTGGTTCTGCCATGGTCTTAGTTTCTTGATCTTCCTCAGGGTTTTCTGATCTCATATTCATCCTTTCAACCTTATCAATCATTCTAGGGCAATCCAAAACTTCATGGTCCATAGCTTTATAGCAAATACAACTAGGTCTTCTATCAGAACATTCCTTAGCAAGATGTCCTGGTATTCTGCAACTGTAACAAAGAATTAATCTTCGATTTCGCTTAAACGATCCCCAACCTTTCCTGTACTACGCACTAGGATCACAGTGACTAACCTACAAAAAATTCTTTCTAGGATTTTTCATCCATTTGTTAGTCCAAACATTCTTTCTATGCATAGGAATAACATATCTATCATTATTTTTATCAAATCTACTCATATCAAATCTTATTTCTTCTAACTATGCCCTAGTTTTCAAGCTAGGACAAAATTTATCAAATATACCTATTGGAACAGACCCAGGGTTCACTCCAAGAGTGCACCAACAAGCCCTAGCTACTGGCCCTTTCGACAGCACCTACGAAGTAGATGTAGTCACCTGAAGCAGCTATGAGGAGGTTGCAGAACTGAGATGTCTACAACCAGGGAAATGTCAAGTGGGTCTAATACAGTAGCAACACAACATACATCTATCACTCAACAAGCTAGATCCATCCTTCACAGCTATAGATCTAATCTAATACAATAATGCAGAGAACAATATAACAGCGACAGAGATCAAAGCATCAATCACACACACAACAGATGTACGTGGTTCACCCTCTCTCTAGGGCTATGTCCATAGAATTGTGCTTATGATTTATTAAATGGAAGCATACAGTTATGGTCTGCGCTCTTAGCTAGCAGATCTTCTCTCTTCTTCTCTCTTTCTCCCCCCTTTTCCTATGCACCCAATTGCAGGACTTGACCTTCACACATAGTTGAAGATCTTACAATGCCAGAAGGCTCTCACACTCAGCACTTCTCTCTCACAATACAATAATCTCTCATCAATATAATAGAGATAGATCACAACAATATTGTACCAACATTAACAACCAACCCAACCCAGGTCCTCTTGACCTTTATTTATACATTACAATACCTCATCGACAGTCTTATGCTGAAACCTAAGTGTCAAAACCCTATATACCAAAACCCTAGGTGTCTAAAACCCTAGGTCAACTTGACCCTCTTTTTTTGGGCTTCATTGGCCTGTCTTTCCTTCCTTCTCATGCGGTGCTCCAAAGAATCCAACGGTGGCTTTATCTGCTTGATGAGTTGTCCTCGATCCCTCTTTCTTGTTGATCTATCAACCTTGATCTTCTTATCCAACGGCTTGATTTTCCATTCTTCGCTCCATCTTTTCTGCTCTTTTGCTCACTTCGACCCAGTGACAGTTATTGTGTCTCTCACGAAGTTCGCTTTTTACCTTTTCTTCCTTGTTCTTCACTTCCTTCCATAACCAAGGGCCAACAGGCCCCCAACACTCACCTGTGACTTGTCCTGAGGCACTTTGGATCCGATCCTTTTTTTTTTATTCAATTTTGGACTGCGCAATGCAGCCTTTGCTTTCTGCTTTATGCCTCTTCTCCCTCCTTGTGCAGACTATATTTTCTGTGTCTGGTACCCAGTTTCAACTGCACCTGGTACCTAGACCCTTTTCTTGTTGTTTTTATTGAGAGCTGCGAGGCAGCTGGTTGTCATAGTAAAACTTCAGCTGACTCCCATTCACCAATCCTTCCTTCCATTCTCCCTTCAATGTTTTCAATTGCACAGCTCCTCCTTCTGTAATGTAAGTGATTTCATATGGTCCAAGCCAATGTGTTCTGAACTTCCCTGGGTGTCTTATAAACTTACTGTCATACACTAGTACTAAATCACTGAGCTTGAATGCCCTCTTCTTGATGTGCTAGTCATGATATGCCTTCTCTCGTTTCTTCTGAACCTGCTGGTGGAATCCTGTAATGAATCTGTCTTCTTCCAGTTCAACCAATTGTGCGAGCCTTTCCTGAACAACGCCAGTATTGTCCATGTCTGTAAACGTAGAAATCCTTAAGCTTGCTACCAAGTATTCCATCGGGACAACAACTTCAAGGCCATAAACCAATTTAAAAGGGGTCTACATTGTTAATTTCTTGCAAGTGGTTCTATAGGCCCATAGTACTGCAGGCACTCTTAAATCCTATTCATCCCTATTCACATTGCAAATTTTCGTCAATGTTGTCTCCAATATCTTGTTGAAGGCTTCAATTGTCCCATTTTCTTGTGGATGGTAAGGTGTACTCTTCTAATAGTGGACTGCAAATTCTTCAGTCAGGGATTCAATTGTCTTGTTGATGAAGTGTGTGCCTTGATCGCTCATAAGGATCTTGTGGCATCCAAACCTGGTTATTATGTCATCAAATATAAATCATGCAGTTGTAGTTTCACTGCAGTCCTTGACTGGTCTGTCTTCGGCCCATCTGCTTAAGTATTTTGTCGCAGTAATGATGTACCTTGCTCCTGTGCACTTTCTTGGTGGGTTTATGGGTCCCACGAAGCCAATGGCCCATTTTTCAAAGGCTTGTAGGGATATCTATGGTGCTAATGGAATTTCATCTCATCTGGATGGTATCCCAACTCTCTGGCACACATCGCAGGCTCTATCATAATCCTTAGCATCCCTATGTAAGGTAGGCCACCAAAGGCCAGCTTGCATAACCTTCTACACAGTTGCTTTCCCTGCATAATGTCCTCCTGCAATGCCTTCATGAGCTTCTATGAGGATCAATGGTCTCTCTGCCCCCATAACACATCTTCTTAGTATCTCATCAGGTCCCATTTTGTATAGATGACTAGTGTTATCACTGAAATTTCGTCCGCACAGGGCGACAAGAACTCAACATCATCAACACAGAAAAACAATCATCCATGGCACAAGGATTAACTCCACAGCACATCAAAAGGGCCAAAACTATACAAAGTTGGCTAAAAAGATTAAAAAGCGCACCGCGCCCATGGTAAACTAGCG
>JASDQU010318300.1:2500-13203 GCA_032191745.1 Picea mariana | reverse complement strand
GTGAGTGTTCTGCTAAGGCCGAGGTGCGAATGCGTTCATTTCTAATGTCTGCTCCATGTTCTTTAATCCTTACTTGAAATGATCGTCCGGTTTCCCCAATGTAACATTTCCCGCATGAACAAGATACTTTGTAGATGCCTTTTCCTTGCTGTTGGTCTATAGGGTCTTTTACAGATCTCATTTTTTATCAGCTAGAGGTTAGTAAATGTATTGTTTTGTTTTTTTAGTTGTTTATATATGAATGAACAATGATTGCATTATTTAGACATTAATGAGCTTTGTCTATTTTCGTTATATCTCAACAATCATATTCATTCGTTTCTTAATAGTTTAATATTTAGAGCATTAGAATGAGCTTTATTCATACTTAATCTTATTTAGAAACATCATTTCAAACAATTACTTTCGCAATATTTTATTTAAACCTTGTAAATTGTATATAATCATTATACATTAACACTCTCACCTGAACATTTGTAATGAGTGTATCAATTGTTAGAATCTTATATTTAGTTATTTTATTTCTTTTAGTTGTTTTTTTGGATCCTAGTTGTCTAAACAACTTGAGTTAAATAGACAACACCGGCCTGGATCTATCCTTCCCATTGATGGTGTGTCATAAACGCCCGTCAACAGTGACTTAACTAGAATAAACCTAAATTCTAGATCTATTCTTGGCCTTAGGATTAGGAACCTCAACCTACATGAAAGAACTACTCCTAGGAAGGTGTGCTCACTAGAGAAGGGTGTAAGTATGCATGCAAAGAACCCTATCTAACATTGGATACTTTCCACATGAAAAGCACCCTATCTAATATTGGATAATTTAGACATGTAAAGCACCCTAACTAATTGTGCATGCAACTACTAACTTATGAAAACTCATAAATATAATTGAACTACTAAATATATAAAACATCTAAATTGGAACTAAACAAAGGAATTGCACATGCATGCACCCTCCATCTTTCTCACATCCATAAATGTTCCCATGCCCTCATTCATAATTGTACAAAATTGTTGAAGGATTGTGTAGTGCTAATGTTGTTGTATGAAATCTTTGCTATTATTATAGTTGTTGTACTAAATATCTGCTTCAATAACTACAACCATACCTTCTATGTGTGCACCCAGATCTTCTATGCTTATTGTTTCCATTAATGGGGCTCCATTGGACATTCTTTGAGGTACTAACATGCCAACACTTATCTGCATCCATGTTCCACAAATTTCCCCACATATGAAATCCCTTCTTCTCCAACTTTTTTCTTACAAAAGAAGAAATTAAATCAAGTTGTCCTCTTTTTGTCAAGAAACTCAAAATTTATCCCGAAACTAAAATCCATACTTCTTGATGATATAGCCACAATTAAACTCTTTGGATATCCACTACAAAGCTTGTAATACTCTCTTGATAACACAAGAATTTCAGATCTTAAAAGCCTCAATCACACCCTCTGTGGTAGACACCATATGTGTTGTGTTTGCAATTTACATGTAGGATTTTGGATGTGATTCCAAACAAGTATTTTCCAAGGTGCAGTGATGATAATGTGATCAAAAACTCATTTTTCTATGAAGAGAGTCCTTTGATCATGTGCATTTGATAGGTAAGGTATTTCATCCTTTTTGAGCAAGTAGAAAGGTCCTAGAAAACCAATGAAATTATTATTTTCTTGCTTCGGTTTCCCCAAACAAAATGTCAAAGAAGTATTTCCATTTTCAAAATAGTTACCAACTTGTTACCCATGTTTTGAAAAGTGGTGCTACTAGTAACACCTTTATTGGGGGTGTTAAGATAAGTGCCTTGTTCAACCATGGCCTTAACACCATAATAATATTGTCAACAAAAACCTTAAAATCAACACTTGAATCGAAAAGTGGTGCTAATAGTAACACTATTTTTTATTTTTGAGGTTAAAATTACTTCTTCTTTAAAACCTCTGGGCTTGATAATTGCTACCATTGCAACCAAAACTTTAAAATTGAACTTTGTATCCAAAAGTGGTGCTCTGAATAGTTCCCCATTTTTTCTAGGGACAAAATTGAAAGACTTTTTAAACCATGGCCTTGACAACCTATACGCTTGGAACTAAAATCTTAAGACCAACTGCAAAATTGAAAAGAGGCTCTACTAGTAGTACTCTTTTTTTTTTGGGCTTAAAATAATAACATTTCTGAAACCATAGCCCAAAAACATGACACTGATTCAAACAAAATTGTAAAAAATAAAGAGAGGGAAAAACCCCAAACAAAAAAGAACATGATTTTCTTTTTAAATTAAAATGAAAAAAAAAATAATAAATAAATAACTAAACCATAATTTTTTTTTGTTTAAAAGATTTATTTTTTTGTATAAGATACTTCTTTTATATATAGGAAACTATTTACATCAACAACTAGAAACACACGAAAAATATAGAAGGTTATATACAATGAACTTCTTATCCTCTTTTGAAGGGATACTAAAGTAGTGATAAGATTTGAATAAGTGACCGGATATATCAATTTGGCATCTCTAATCAGTAATGCCCCTTTTTCTAGGAGTTTCATACGTACATCATCTCTTCATAATTAAAAAAAAAAAAAAACTGACTAATAACTAACCTCATTATCAAAAACAAATTTTCTTCGGACTTTCTGAATTATTTACAAAGAGGAAACTTTCAAACAGTTCCAAATACGAGCCAAGGAATATCGGATCACTAATATGGAATTACCAAAAAATATCTCCCACCAATGAAAATGCACGTGAAGGGTGTTTTCCAACTAAGATTGAAATTGAGCCCAACAATATCTCACAAAGGATCGTTGAAATATGTGTTATGCCTTGGTGCTAGTTAGGAAGACTAACAGTTGGATACACCTATCTTTTGGTGTCCTGGAATATGTTTTATGATTATATAGTCTCCTTCCCTCCTATCCCAAATTGGTTGTGAGGGTTGGTTTTTCATAAGATATAAGCCCCAATATACCATGATCCTTATGCCAATCAGAGTTTCCACAAAGGTAGCATCCCTTGTAACTAACATAATAACATTCATAATACTTTGCTTTATGTTATGCTAATTAAATAATTTTAACCTAATGAAAAGCATGTCATTTGTATGCATGCAGGTATTTCAGCTGACACCCGACCATCATCCACCAAAATTTCTTTTTGGCGACAAAACACTTCACCAATTCAGTCGACCCAACCATCGGTTATTGGCCACCGACGATTTTCATTGACGACTAGACACTTCTCCAATCATGTCGACCAGACCATCAATGATTTCCATTAGCGACCAAATACTTCACCACTTTGACCGACCCAACCATCAATCATCAAACATCAATGATTTCCTTTGGCCAACTCCAACACTTGGAAAATTTTGATCAAAATTCTGAATAATTTGGGTCGTTGATCTACCATTTAGAATGATCTTGGTTGTTGATCCATCAAACATCGCCTAACTCTGTTGACGAACCTTGATCATCGATCTGATTCATTTCCCAAACTCCTTAAAACTAATCCTGGTCATTGATCATCCCTAACCTTCCAATGATCGAAAATGAATCTAGATCCTAGATTTTTATCTATTTTTGGAAAATCCGAAATTAACCTTAGTTGTCAATTTGATCTATTTTCAAAATGGCCAAAAATGAATCCTGGTGATGTAGGAGCATCATTAGAGAGCATGCAGAGCAGGACCACTCAGTGCCTGGGAATATGCTCGGAATCTCAAAGCTAGCAATTACAACGAATATTTTGAAGCATGCCTAACCTCAATGCTAGGAGATATTTTGAAGCATGCATGAACTCAGCACCGAAAAATCTTTTGAAGCATGCTTGAACAATAGCGAGAGAAGTGGGAGTTTCCACTCCTCCTCTGGAAAGTGGATGAACTAAGATAGTCATTAGGTTAGGTTTTGGAGTAGACAAGTAGTCGGGGGGAAACCTAAGAACCCTCTGAGATAAATATATGTTTTGTATGCCCAAATGAGGATGCTAAAATTTAGCATGAGATTTCTAATTTTTTCAGTTGTTGTTTTCATTTTAGATGTATACATTTTACTTTTGAATGAAGATAACAGAGGAAAATTGACCCAATGCATGGTGTGGACATTGTTTGCAACTCCCTGTTATTGTGTTTTCATGAATGAACAAATTTCGTTATGAGTAGATGGAACTTTGAATGTTAGGATAAGTTTCAATTGTTTCTCTTATGTTGAACTGGTGCAAGGTGTGCACACAGAATGCAAGGAGTGCGTTGACGAGATCTGTTTTGGTTCCGAAGATCAGAAGAGATAGCATGAAACTTTCCCTTTGCAAGGAGTGCAAGGTGACTTCTGCAAGGTGTGCACAGTCGTCCACAAGAACTCAAAACTTGCGTAAGAGTTGGTTGCAAGGTGTGCATCGAGAAAAAGGAGAACGCCAGGAGGGAAAGCAAAAGGAGAATGCTAGGAGTGAGCGGGAAGTTGATACCTTCAGGGAGTCCAAGCTTAGGGGAGATAGCACTTTTCTAAAGTGTAATTGAGGTTCGAGAGATAGACTCGCAGGAGGTTCAAAGGTAGAGACCTTTGACGACTTAGAAAATCTTCTAAGTCAAAAGAAATTAGAATCTCAGGAGGAGGAGCGATGGTGGTCATTGGATCATAGTGCAAGGAATCAACAATTGTTATATTTAAGACAAGGTGTATGAGCTTTAATGCTTCACACACACAAGAGGGAGAACCCATCAAGGTGTGATATTTGAAATTTCTGAACTCCAGAGTTCTAGATTTCCGAAGTGAAATCCCAATCATTCAATCATCCAAAGCCGACCTAAGCCATCAGATCGTCCGAAGTGAACCATAGGCGTCGGATCAATCAAGCAAATCTAAGCCATCAGATATCGTGAGCTCGAGAGGAAGAAAGTTTGAAACTTGAGATTCCTTAAGTGCAAAGAGCTGGAGAGCCGAAGTGAATTTGGACCATTAGATCTATAGGGTTATGTGTCGATGGGTCGTGAGATATAGAGGAAGGTAAAGGTGAAATTTTGAAACACCCTAAGCCCAAAGAGCCAAAGAGATGAGAGTCGTTAATCTGCAAGTGGACACTTGTCAGCAGATCGTGATATCTGAGAAGATTGCAGTGGGGTTTAAGTTTGAGAACTGAGATTTTCGAATCCCGAAGACCCAAAGACCCGAAGAAAATCTGAGCCATCAGATCTGGAGGAGATGTGGAAAAGATCTGAGAAGTCCGTGTAAAGTCTCGAACTAAATTTGAGCCATCAGATCTTTAGGAGATGTGGCATAGATCTAAGCACTCCGAGTAAATTCCCAAAGTGATTCATAGTCGTTATATCTAAGACAGACATGACATAAATTCATGCACTCCGGTTAAATACCTGAAGTAATCCTCGATCGTCAAATCAGGAGGACACGCGTCAGTGGATCAGGACCTTCAGATAAAATCCATCTGGAAAAAGGAAAAGTTGAGATTTGATATCTCATAAGTCTGAATACCTAAAGGAGATCTCGACCATTGATCAAGAGGAGTGCCACAGGACCATTGATCCGAGTTGAAAGGCCAAACACCCAAAGTGATGACNTGTTAGCTCTGGAATATTGGAGTACGAAAGGAAGTGAGGTTTGATATTTCAAAACCCTGAATTCCAGAATTGCGAAGAGATTTGGATCGTTGATCACAAGAAATAGATCTTATTCGTGCATTCAAGAGCACCGTCAATGTTGTGAGAACAATGGTCATCTTGTATTTTGGGGACAGAAAGGGCTCAACCTTTACGAGGTTGAGGGCGGGCCAAGATTGAGACCACAGTTTTAGAGAAAAGACACATGGAGGCTCAGGGTGAATATCGGGGAAAAAAGTGTTTTGACCCCAACCCACTCTTGACTATGCCCAAAATCATACGTAGGTGTGAGGTCATCACCCAAGGTCACATCTAAGGAGGGGCCAAGAGAAAAGGCGCTAACTCCAACTCTGAGATATCACAGAACATGAAAGGGAAGTTTGTGGGTATCATGAAGCTTGGGCAAGGAGCCGAGAGGACCTGCGTAATACAGAACGAGGCAAGAAAGGCTTCAGAGAGTCATTCGACTCCAGAATCAAATATCATGACTGGGAGGTCGTTGTCAGGCTGCTAAATTGAAGCTTTTAAGTGACCTGAAACACTAAATTGTCAAACCAGGGTTGGTAAACTTCGAGCTGATACACAGTATGTGCAGGAAAGTGTCTAGTCTCTATTTGAATGCTATCCTAAGAATAAAACACACACCTATTCTAAGAACTTGAATTCTAATGACTAACTTAAAACTGAGCATTTCCTATTTAAATCATCAACAGAAAAACAGTCTTGTGCTCAAATGCTGGTACTACTATTCTTATTCCCAAAATGTGGTTTCACAAGATTATTGTACCTATATGTTCGATCATTTACCATCATCATTTCCATTTAAGTTAGGACACACAGAGTATTGTCGAAAATGCATTCATTCTAAGCAGCAAAAATCAATCTATTCTGTCTACAGGAAAACAAAGTATTATGCTATTAACTGGTGCCAGGAGCTCCTTTTGTTCTAACTGTAATCTACCGTTCTAAGCAAGCAAGGTAACTATTTTCTAACAAAGCAAAGTGCATGCCAATCCTGAGTTATGTTCAAAGTGAAAATGAAAAGCCAAACAACCACATGCATATGCTAAACCCTACAGGCATCGGTACCGCGTTTAACATTCACCAACGTAAAAAGATAACAGTCTGGAAAGTGATTCTGTTGAGGAATAAGCAAACACGATTCTGAAACTTTTAAACTGTCAAGTAAGTAAACATTAACACACTGTAATGAACTGAAGCTATGATAAACTAAAGCGAAATCTGTGAACGCTAAGCTACCATGGATACAAGTTCTGAAACCTTGAAATGAACTAAAGCTATAACAATATAAAACTAAATCTATTGCAAAGTAAAACAGTGGCTTGCACCGGTTTGGCGGGCCCAACCAAACGGCACAACGCTGTTAGTAATGACTAGAGCCGACTAGAACATTCTATTCAGACATCATCTAACCATTAACTTGAAAGAGAATGATTCAAATCGTATATCAGTCGAATATCATAATGCACAGCAATCTGTATTCAAAACATATGTTTACGTCATCACATAATCCAGTAACAATAAAAATAGCAATAGCGATGGCAACAGTAACAGTAACCCATTCTCAGGAGTGAACACGGGTTTATATCAAAATCCTACTGTTTGTAACAGTCTAAACAAAGATGCAGAGAAACAAAACGGATCCCCGACCCGAGAATAGTCTTGCAATCAAACTGAAAACGTATTTCACATCTTCGTGACACGTAGTGTCACGTAGTGTCACGAAGTGTGAGCGATGAAGAATAATTGATCCAGGCTTCATGATGTCTTTGAGCACTCTGTGGCAATGACTCCAGCTGTCCTGCGAATCTTCTATCTCTCATTCGAACCATAACACACACCATAATGCACAGATCTCGAACGGCTCCATTGGTACCTCCATGGTGCGAGTTGGTACCTGGTACCGGCATCCTGTTCCAAAGATAGCAGTGGTACCTAACCCAAGCGATATTAGTCCCATTATCAATTTAGAGCATTAAAGTGCATAAAAATAGCTTGAAATTCAAAGATACCTTAGGTGACCCCTTTGAATGGTAAAGAGATGTTGATTATGTCAAAATGAGGTCAAAAAGGGTGGTATTGGCATATAATTGGAGGTTTGTGGTATATAGTATAGGCAAAGAGCATGGTCAAAACCAGGGACCAACATACCCCCACACTGAATTCCTTGCCTGTCCTCAGGCAACAAAAATCAAAAACTTGGTAGCCATCACAGGGTTGCAGTAGCTGCAACCAGCATCTGTAACCTTTCCTGCTTCTTCAGATTCCTCATTTCTTTCTTAAGGACCCTGTTGATTATAACATGTTTCTTAGCAATCCTCTGAAGCTGCCTGTTCCTTTTGACAATATCTTTCTTCCTCTGCTTTAGCCTTCCGATTTTTGACAAAAGGTGGGTCACCCTGAGCTTCAGGAGTTCGTTTTCGGTTTTAACATGTCTGTCCAGTACACGGTACTCATGCAATTTCTCCTTCAGTCTGTTGTTCCTGCTCTCTAGTTTCATCATCATTGGCTTCAAGGACTGACTGGAGGAGAGCTCACAGTGGGTTTCAATTGTTTGGCCTTTCCCTGGCTGCGGTGATGGGCTAGATGCATGCATGAGCTCTTCGGGACTTTGAACAGGGGTGTGGAATTTATCGGAGTTATGGTCTGAACTAAATTCAGGAGTAAACTGATCTGGGGTGTGCTCATAAGTATCAGTTGGATCAAAGTTACGATCGGGGCTAAGTTCCTGGTTGTCAATTAAGTCTGGATGAACAGGGCTGAGTGTAGAAGTGTCAACTGGATGGGGTTCAGGGGTGATCTCTCTTGGCGACTGAACAGGGGTACCGGTTGGTACCTGGACGGATTCATTCTGCACAATTTTCTTGAGGGTAGTGGCCTACCGATTGGTTCTAAGATTCTTTCGAATGAGCTGGGACAACGTCCAGGTCATCTCAGATGGCTCCGGGGCCTCCTCGTGACCATCTATGCTTTCCAATATTTCTTGCGTGGGGTAGCTGGGTACCGAGTCATCCATCCCCGACAATACACTTTTGCATTTCCTCTTCGGGTTCCTCCTAGGCCTATCAGCTGACTCGGCTAGTTCCTCCACATCGATTATGTTCTCGGTAGCTAGGGGAGAACTCGGGGCTTCGGTGTTCACCTCTGTAGGTATGGTGAACTTCCCAGTTTCAGCATTAGGTTCTACCTCGTCATGAATGGGAGGTTTGGCCTCAGGGTTCCCAGCGGAGTCTTTGGTCAGGGTTTTGACTTTCTTTTTCTTGGGGTTCGACTCTTTCTATGGGGAAACAGGCTTCACCTTCTTAGCTTTCGACTTGGCATGGGAGAGGGTTTTTACCATGAAGAGGTCCCACGTTTCTTGCTTTTTCAACAGTGCAGATGTGATCAAGATTTTAACTAACCCGAAGTGAAATAAACTCCCCCAGAATTCACTAACCCTTTGGACCTGTTCGGCCATCCTTTTCAAACTTTTTAACAAGAAAAATGGTATGTTCATCGGATTATCTGTGAAGTGTAACAACAGTCGGGCGTGGCAGGGGAATATAATGGTATATTTCCCCTCGCACGTTAGGTAGCGTTGGAGGATGACCAACACTTGAGCCCACTGTGGCTTTAGCCAAGACCGCGACATTCCCCTGGACCATTTCGTGTCCTGGTACTGAGGTTCCAACAACTACACACATAGCTCTTTATCCACCAGTTGTCCTTTCGTCCACCTTTGGCCTGTAGCGGGTAATTGAATTGCCTCGGAAATGAACTCCTCTGTTACCTCAAACTCAAGTTCACCCACCTTGGTGGTCTCACCATCGAAATGCAGTGCAAACTGGAGTGTGATCGCGTCGTTATACCCATCAAACTTTTTCAGAAATGGTTCTCACCCTGCTTGCTTGAAAATGTCTCTCGTTGCCCCATATTCCGGGAGGGATTCCAAATCGGCGTATGTTTCGGGCTCATGGCGGTTGGCGACCATGGCTCTTCTTGGCATAACAGGGAAAGTCGATTGGTGGCAGCGGAGGTTGGATGAGGCGACGAGGAGACGAGAGCGATGAGAGAAGAGAATGCGATAGGGAATGTGGTGAAAGGAACGGTCGGGACGAAAACGATATGAAAAGATTTGAATTGCTGTGGAATTAGATAGGGTGTCGGATCATGATGGTGGTCATACGAGGGTGTTGAATTTATTATAACCGAGTCAAATCGAACCAAGTCCCGGTAATGGTGGATGTTTATGACACAAAATGTCATGAAGGTTCAGTAATTAGGTACAAGTCGTGACAATAATGAAACGCTATGGAGTGATTAAGGTACCTTTAGTTCAAACATTAGTATGCAGATTAATACAATAATTCAATATGAACTTAAACGCACCTGAGTTACATTACCTTTACCCACTGTTATGCAAAGTTTGCTGTGAAATTATCGTTTGAGGCTAAGTCTGGATTTGAAGGCATGCAAACATTATAGCTGCTCTGTTCTTTTTGATGAACCTGTAACTGATGAAATTTTGCGCTGGTACTGACTGGTACCACTGGAACATTCAGGAATCTAAGTTACATTACCTCTCCCCATCGATGTGCAAGTCTTGCTGTGGAATCATCTTTTTGAAGCTAGTCTGGATTTGAAAGCACGAACATTGTAGTTTCTCTGGTCTTTCTGTTGGACCTGTAACTGATAAACTCGGTACTGGTATTGACTGGTACCACTGGAACATTCAGGAGTCTGTAAAAGAATTTGAACAAATAACACCGTCCTGAAAAAAAACTTTCTATGTATGATAGCAGAGTATTTTAGGATGACCCCTGAACCTGGCCTCTTGTTCTGTTTTTGAGAAAAATCAAATGAAATGATGTCTTCAATCAGCTCCAAAGCATCTCCCATGGTACAAGTCTGATTGTGTGAATATATGTTCCGATGTCGAACACAAACAGAAAATATCGGATTACCAGCCATTAATGAATGTTGTTAACCGATGCGAGATGACCCACCTGTGATGTCAATGGGCATCAAGGTACCTACAGCACATCCTAAACAGGTACGAATAGAGGTTTCGGTGTCGAGTCACCTGTA
>JASDQU010318297.1:1864-13243 GCA_032191745.1 Picea mariana | reverse complement strand
GTACTCGTGAAGATGCAGGCAGCTCCAATTTGTATGCCATAGTACCAATATTTTGCAACACCTTATAAGGGCCATAGTACTTTGGTGATAATTTATTATCCTTCTTGGCTTGCTTGAGAGACATATGTTTGTATGGTTGTAGTCTTAAAAATACCCAATCCCCTACTTCAAAACTTCTTTCACTACGATGTTGATCTGCTTGTTGTTTCATGCGATTTTGTGCCATGGTCAGTTTGTCCTTTAAGATTTGGAGAATTTGTTGTTGATTATCGATGTGATCTTCCACTGCTTGAACCTTAGATTTTTTTTTTACAGAAGAAGTTATGGAAGGAGGGTGGTATCCATAAAGTGCCATAAATGATGTCATTTTTGTTGCAGTGTGAAAGGAAGTGTTATACCACCATTCTACCAAGGGTAACCATTTGAACCATTGTGTTTGTTTATCAAAGACAAAGCAACGAAGTGTTGGCAGCCAACCCATCTTTTTTTTATTGCTCTCAAAAAGCTGCCTACACCCCTTACGGTATCATGACAAATCTTGTCGCACTATGTTAATTAGACATTTGTCTTGGTTTTGCGACAATTACAATTCAATTTCGTTTTAGTTTTTCACAACTGCAAGTGTGAAAAAACTTCTTTTCATTGATTAGTTCGCCATCGCCTTTGGTTGATGCTTGATCATTGGTTTATCATCTAATTGCTAAATGTTATATCAGACTCATGTTCTTGAGCGTTCTCTTACGTTGATTGCGCATTTGGATATATTTCATGGTTAAATCTTTGGGCATGAAAGTTATTGTTCTTGTTTTGGTCTTATGAAAATTATAATGGATTTGGTCATATGGCTTTTATCCTTGCCTTGGACTTTCACTCGATTATTATATGAAGGAATTTTGATTGTATGGTTCTAAGACTTTGGAATTTAAACATATGTAATATGCACCGAATGCATTGACAAGTTTACAAGGTATGATAGCAATGGTTTCAAGGTGCATAAGTTAATCATATTCAAATTGATACTTGGCATACTGTTTGCAAAAGTTGGATTATACGTTGATCATTATTTGATCTCGAGCTATGTATTAGCGCTAAACCCTGTGATTAAGCGATTGAATGAACGGTGGAATTGGCACGTTAAATCGATAGTTAATGCTGGTACTGTGTTGATTTTAAAGCTTAACACTTGGCACGTTGTTATCATATGAGGTGTTGGTTCTGACTCGGATAAGTGGCACGTAGAACTTGTGATTCACCTGTTGGCTGGTCGATGCATTTGTTTTAATGATTATGCTTTTAAACAGCTCTGTACAGATCATTAATGTAATACGTGGTGATGGTATTCCCACCACCTTCGCATGCCTGGAGTTGTTTTCGGTCTCATCCAACATTCAAACTATGCAAACCCTATTGCATTCACTCTGTGCATTGATCGATTGGTGTGAACCCTACCATGAGCAGAGGTTATGGCTCTTGTGGTAAGAGCCGAACCTAATGGATGTCAAGCGCTGTTAACATTCGATGGTGCATGCAGCGATCTTCAGGAATACGGGTGGCTTTCGTTTATAAGGAAGTTTGATGGTTTTAATATCTCTGTTGCTCGGCAATTTGCACTGCCGTTTGACGGGTGCCGAGCCAAAGTTGGAGATGTCCAGCTCGAAATCACCGAAAAATCTCTCAGCCTGGCAAGTAGTTTTCCTGTCAAGGGGCAGAAGTGGTCCAAAAGCTACAAAGTAAGTGATGTCCCGTGGACATTGTTGTTTCGGTCTCGGGTATTGAGGTCGTGCAACAAAGGTTTAACTGCGAAGATGTTGAAACCCCGCTGGCATGATCTATTGATGATCCTCAAGAAATTTGTCACTTGTGAAGGCAGGTATGGATTTGTTTTCCTGTTTCATCTACGATTGTTGATGGTATTTATGGGTTTCAAGTTAAGCATGCCGCATTATCTACACCGGAGCTTATTTAAAATGGCTAACAAGTATAAGTGAAGACAGGCTGACACTAGCCTTTTCCATGTTGGGTTGATTAAAATACTGTTTGTTTATGAACTTGGTTTATGTCGAGATTCCTGGCCCGATTTCCTCAACTGCAACGGTTTTGAGGAATCAAACTCTCCTCCAGTCGATAAGCCTATGGTATCCGAGAGTAAATCTACCCCTGTACCCTACAGTCTTTTACTACCTAAACCTAAGCCCGACCCACCTGTGAATTCACCTATGGATATGACTAACGTGGCTAAGCCCATAACCACAGAGGCTAGGGAAAACACTACTGCCAGAAATAAGAGAAATGCAAGGATGATCTCTTGCATGGAGAGAAATAAGTTCAAGCCTCCTGTCAAAACAGAGCCTGTAATGATCAGTGAGGACTCTGACTCGAGCATTGAGCACTTTCTAGCTGAAGAGGGTTTCTGTGGTGAACAAACTCACTACAATTTCATTGATAACTTGCCTCTGTGTCTTAGGGATAACCCTGACTATCCGGGTATCAAACCATCTCGTGAAACTCTCGGGGAATCGTCAAAACCCCCTATTGCTCAAAAGGTTGCTTCACCTTGTGATCAGTGTGGACTGTGGTTAGAGAAGTATTACTCGGATGTCCCTAAATTGCAATAAAAAATTTACAATTTGGAAAAACAAGTGGCATTGCTTACTGGTCAGGATGCAAAAGGGCGGTCTAGTGATAAAAATCAACGGACTGCTGGATCAATCTCGTTTAAAAACGTTGAGTCTGCTACTGCAGTGGTCAATTCAAGATTGACGTAGTTCCAGCAAACAGTAATGGTATAATCTTCCCTCTTTTATACAGTGTCATCATAAGTTCTGTTTATATGATCGACCTGCTCTGTCATGCATAAGTTTTGTCAATTTCTGGATTGGTTGTGATTAGATTTGGTTTGATTCACTATAATCGAATTTGAATATTTTGTTATTTGATATATTTTCTATTCTTGGAACACAAACGATATTGCTATTTGATTTGATTATATCTTGTGCGATACGATGAATAAGTTGGTTTACTGTGCTAATTGTAATTTCTATGTTGAGACCGACTCACATGTGATTTGTTTCAAAATCAAATGGATAACAGTTGTTACGATATGAGTTGTATTCTAATAATAAAAAAATGTTTGATTTGATTATAGGAATTGGTTGATTATATCAAATCTTTTGATTTGTGTCTATAATTAAAAGTCTCGTTGGATGACTCTGTCAAAACCATGTGTGACGACTGTAGAGTAATCTAACGTAGGAAACTGTTGAATCGATATTTGTGGAGTTAGTTTGATTACCTTCGAAGCAATTCATGCATCATGTGAATGATATCGTATGTTGTTGTGGTTTTAATTAGTCAATTATGGTTGAATTCATTTGTGGATTATTTGAAACATAACACAGCAAAACTGTGATTGGATTCCATGGATACAATGATGTATGAAATAATTACTGCTTTCTATATTGATAATGATATGAATCATATGATAATGATGGTTTGCATCCCATACGATTTCTGTTAGTTATTGATGGCATTCTTGGAACCTTCTCATAAGATTTGGTTCGATTTTTAGAGCGATTGGGAAAACAGAGCATTTCAGTTTTGTATTGATTATATCCCTACTCTATCCCAATTGTATGATTTTCATTTTTATTTGATCTAATCATTAGTAATGCATTGAGTCTTACAAAGTGATTAGGTTCAATTTGATTTGATTTAAATCTGGTCATTTTACTATTTTTGACCAGCTACAGAATCAAACGATTCTGTAGCTAAGTCTATAGAATCAATTTTGTTATTATTTTCTGAATAAAACAATCTTCTAACTTGATTCTGGTGTCTATTGTAGGGTAATTCGAATTTTCAATGGATACTATGGGCAATTAGGAGATGATCTACAGATTTTACTTGAATTTTAGTTACTTAGTTTAAGGGATTTTGGGACTATTCCCAGATTTTGTAAAACTGTTTACTATTTTTCACAAGGAGGTTTTACCTTGTGAAAACTTATTTAAACTCATGATTTTGTAATAATCAAACAATCCTCAGTTTGGGAGAACAAGGATATGTAATGCTTATTCAAACTGGAGCAGAATTAATGCGTTGTTATAGCTTTTGCTTCTCAATACATTGACACTTTGTTCCAAGTTTTGTATATCATTTTGGTTTCTGGTTTAGTATCACTTTGTTGTCTAAATTGAATTCAAGTGATATAATTTCTTATTATTATGCATTCCTTGTTACTTCCAATTTGATAAAAGATATAACAGTTTAAGGATTTAGTTTATAAATGATAGCTTTGACTTCTTTATGAATTGAATTATSATATATGAATTTACTGCACAGTAGGTTTCCCTCTTGCATAAATTCATAATCTAAAGACTGTTATGATTCCTTTTATGTCTTGTTTKTCCTGTAATTAACTTCAGGAAGCATTATAGCTKATCCTTTGCGAGAAKCTTAAGGGMTAAACRGTGTGAATTTCTTCCGCCAACCAGCTTACGAAGCCATCATACACAGGACAAACTTGGAGCGTTTCCAGGTTAATTAGTTAGATGTTATCTGATTTGATTAATTAATTGTTTAGTTAGATTTAGATTAGATTATTTAATTTCAGTTTCCTTTGTTTCTGTTTCATAAAAACATAAAAGAAAAAAACAGACCCTTGGCTGTCTTAGGGCAGCAAACACATGAGTTTTGCAGGTTTTAATCAAATCTGTAGTTTGTCCATAGTGTATATTTGTGAATAAAGAATGATCATAGCTGATAATTAAGTAGTTGATTTGAGTTATTATAATCATAGTTAGTATCTTGTAAATATATAATAGTTAGATTGGTATAGTTAAGTTAAGTTTGTTTTTATTAGTTTCTAGTTTCCTCTATTTTAGTTTGATTTCCTTTATTTAGTTAGATTAGTTTATTTTAGTTTGTCTTATTAGTTTTAGTTTCCTTAGTTTAGATTATTTAGCTCAGATCACTTTCTCTTTGGTTTCCTTACGAGACCATAGAGTGGCCAACGGAGCCGTTAAACTCGTCAGGGTGGTCCATACCAAACGGCTTGGGTTATTTAGACAACCTCGGACCGGTTCCACTCTTCCAGTTGACGGATGGACTATTTCACCCGTCAACAAATGGCGCTAGAAGGAGGGCCTAAGCTTAATTAATGGCACGAGGTGGTTGCAAGACTCATCCCCCACCTAATCGCACACCCATAGTAACTTAAGTCGTTCACAAGATAATATCCCCCCTCAAACAGCAACTACTTCAACCGAAGATCCTCAGATCACATTTGAACCAGCAACCCCTAATTCTACAGGCGGTGACACTCAAGAAATTTTTAGACAATCTCTTATTAAATCACACAAAGCCTTTGCTAGCCTTAGGCAACCACATCGCCCATGGAGCCAACCTTTAGACTTCTTCGAAGTCAGAGAACAATTAGGTGATTTAGATCTCACTGTGAATCCTACGGATTCAAACACAAATCCTGCTGCAGGAGGATCTGGGATACCTCCTTCTCCTCCTCATTCATCACCTCCCTCATCTCCTTCCTCTTCAGGGGGATATTCCTCTTCAGACGAAGGCAATCCACCTTCACGTCCTCCTACACCCACTACCCCAATGGCTAATCAGAACAATCCTGCTAGACCTTGGTTAGACCAGGATGTTGTAGCTGTACCTAGACCTCAGCATCCTTTGCCTAAGCATCCTGAAAAATGTCTTACCAAGTTTAATCTCGATTCTAAACGGATAGCGGAAGACCATATCATGAAATTTATGTTAGACATCAGACTCCGCAACGTAGAACATGAAGATGTAGTCTGTAGGTTGTTCCCTTACACCTTTGAGGGTAATGCGTCCACTTGGTATTTTTCCCAACAACCTCGCACTATAACATCTTGGGAAAAGTTTGAGTCAATTTTCTTGGAAAAATTCAGAGATGGAAAACCTCCGGAAGTCTTAGTCATGGATCTTTCAAATTTGAAAATGAATGCTAAAGAGAAAGTTAAAGATTTTAATCAAAGATTTTTAACACTTAAGAACAGAATCCCTACAGACTCTATGCCTGTAGAAAGCCTTGTAATATCTTATTATACTAAAGCTCTACATCAAAGTATAGCTATTTGGGTGAAAAGATCCAAAAAGGCAACGTTGGTAGAAGCCTTTGAAGAGGCTACTCAAATTGAAAAAGATATACTTAGCCTTAAAGATTCTTCTAGCAACGAGACTGAAAATACTTCTTCTTCTAAGAAAAAGATTGAAATTCTTCCCAGGCCTACACAAAACAAAACACAACCCGAAAACTCTGAGTTGGAAAATCTAACCAAAGTTGTACAAAAGTTGTCTAATCAAGTCATAGATATAAAAAGGTCGACTGAAGAAGCTTCTTCAAGTAAAGGACCCTACAGACCCCCTTTTCGAAAGCCCTTTCAAACAAACCGGCCTAATCCCAACCCTGAAGGCATGAACCTAGAAAGTTTGCAATATGCTCTCTAATCGATTCTAGGAGCCCAGGACGACTTGATCCCTCCTGATTTCTCTCAAGAAGAAGTCGAGAAGGAAACTACCCAAGAAGAAGATTCTTCTTCAAATATCTTCGGTCATCTCTCAGATAGTATCTTCCAAGCTAACTTTTAGACTGTGCACCCTTACAATACTAGGAGCAAGGCCGCAAACAAACGCCCTGCTGATAACACTACAACTTTACCTTCAATACCATCCAAATCAGTGGAAACTACACAAACCAATGCTGGCCCTAAATTAGACTATGATGTTGTCGAAGATCTTAAAAAATTAAGGGCTAACATTTCCATTTATGAGTTGTTGAAATTTCCATTTTTGTTACAGAAAATGTTGCAAAATATTTCAGATAATAGCAAGAATGGTAATTCAAATGATAGCAAGGTTGGACAAAGCAAAGTTCCACAGAAGTCTTCCACAAAAGGTAATCTTGTTTCTCATGACAAAGGAAGCCTTCCTGTACCAAATGTAAATAGTGTAAATAACAATGTACATAATGTAAATAACTCTGATAAAGTAGTAGAAGAAAATGCGAGTAAGAAATCACAAGCAACAACTCTAAGTACTCGCAAGAACATTCCTCCTTTTCTTTTAACTTTCGAAATATTCAACAAAAATGTGCATAATTGCATGGTTGACTCAGGAGCATCATCGAATGTGATGCCTTGGTCAGTCTGCCAAAAGATTAATGCCAAAATAGAACCATCATCTTTGAAAATAATACAACTTGATCGAACTAATGTAAAAGTTATGGGTGAGTTGAAAAATGTTTTGATAAGATTATCATCTAACCCAAATGTTCATCAGTTTATTGATATAATTGTAGTTGATATTCCAGAGGTATATGGTATGTTTTTGAGCAGGGACTGGTCGGAGAAGCTACATGGTTACTTCGCGACGGACTGGTCTCACTTATGGCTTCCAGAGAATGGCAAGCCCAACAAGATCAGGGTGAACCGTGAGCGTTACCTTAAGTTCATGGTAACAGACTTGAACGACCCCAATGAACCATATACACCTCCGGCTGACTCACTTGAAGTCCAAGGGATGGACACCTACTTTGGAAATTTCATAGCTGAAGTTTCTCCTATCAAAAATCCTCAACAACAGTCCGAGATCAAAGCATTTACGCAACCAACAACTTCTATCCAAAAGTCCTGTGAGCCTAATAAGAATCAAATTTGGTCTTTATACTTCAATGGTTCCAAGTCCAAAGAAGGAGCTGGTGCAGGCTGCATCATCATTGATCCAACAGGTAATAAAACATTATTGGATTGTAGATTAGAATTTGAATGTACTAACAACATTGCAGAATATGAGGCTTTATTACAAGGTCTCAGAAAAGCCTTAGACATGCACATTCAAATCCTAACTGTGTTCGGCGACTCTGAGATAGTGGTCAGGTAGGTGAGAAATTCTATACATTGCTTTACCACGCATCTCAAATGTTACCAAACCGAGGTATGGAGTTTAATAAACAAATTTTCTGCTTTCAATATAAACTCCATTCCTAGATCAAGTAATACCGAAGTAGATCTACTTGCTAATGTTGCTTCTAAACTTCTGCCTGCAGATGGTTTATCCGCAAGTGCATTCTCCGTGGAGCTATTGTTTCGACCATCTATTCCTGACAATATCACCAGTTGGAGGGTATTCGATGATGATCAGCAAATCATCAACGTTTTTCATATGGAAGAGACCTTCCAAGGAGTTATGATAGATGAAAAAACAAACGACGATAATTTGCATGACTTTACGGTAATACCTAATCCGAACCCTCCTGAAGCTCTATCGGATATGGTAAACTTCTTACCCAAATCTGTTGCTAGATTAGAAAAGTTCTATGATTTTGAGGATAAATTCAAAAAAACGGTCAATTGCAAAACTAATAGTTCCTCATTAACTTACGAAAAAGTGAATTTGGGAACTAATGAAAACCCTCAGTTTATCAATTTAGGCTTGGGATGTATAAAACAAGAAAAGCATGCTTTCATCAAATTATTTAAATAATTTAAGGATGTATTCGCCTGGACTTATGAAGATCGTAAGACATTTGATCCTAGTATTATACAGCATGTCATCCCAATAAAGCCCCAAACCTTACCTTTTCAGCAAAAACTGAGGAAAATGCATCCAAAGTTAGAACCGACCGTACAAAAAGAATTGAATAAACTCCTTAGTGATAAAATAATTTTTCCTGTTAGACACACTCAATGGGTATCCAACCTTGTCCCAGTGCGGAAGAAAAACGGGGAAATTCGACTTTGTGTCGATTTCCGGAACCTCAACAAAGCGCATGATAAAGATAACTATCCTGTGCCTCCCATGAAATAGATACTACAACAAGTATCTAGCTCCGAGAGGCTATCCTTGCTGGATGGTTTCTCCGGTTACAACCAAGTTTTAATGTCTCCACCAGACCAGTTTAAAACTACCTTTCGTACCCCGTGGGGCACTTATGCCTATCGTAAAATGACTTTTGGATTCATTAATGCCGGTGCTACCTTTCAGAGAGCAATGGATATTTCTTTTAGAGGCTTGATCAATCATTCTGTAGTAGTCTACCTAGATGATGTGACTGTTTATTCGAAAAACAAAAACGACCATCTAGCTCACCTCCGAGCTGTTCTGCTACGATGTCGTAAATACGGCATCTCCTTAAATCCTAAGAAGTCCATTTTCGCAGTAGAACAGGGTAAATTGCTAGGTTTCATTGTGTCTAGTGATGGAATGATTATTGACCCTGAGAGGACCCAGGTCATTGCCAAACTTCCCCCACCAACCTCCAAGAAATCCATGCAGTCCTTCCTAGGCTAGATCAATTTCGTGAGAAGGTTTGTTCCCAGCTTCTCCGAAATGATCAGACCTCTCTAGAATCTGATAAAGAAGGACACTCTATATCACTGGGGACCTACTGAAAACCAAGCTTTCAATGATATAAAGAAGGCCATAATCGATGCTCCATCTCTCATGAGCCCTGATTTCTCTAAAGACTTCACGCTTTATACTTTTGGCTCCGATCTTTCCTATGCAACAGTCCTTACTCAAAAGAACTCTGAAAACAATGAAGTACCCATCGCCTTTATGAGCTCTGCTTTCAAAGGTGCTGAACTTAATTACCCAGCAGTTGATCGGCAAGCCTACGTTGTCTTCAAGGCAGTCAAGCATTTCTGATCTTATCTTTTGAAGTCAAGGATAAAGATTATTGTCCCCTACCCTGCCGTTAGGAACTTACTAGTGCAAAAGGAGTTAGGAGAGAAAAGAGCCAACTGGGTCACCTCCTTGCAGGAATTTGATCTAGAGATCACCCCAGCACAGATCGTGAGAGGCCAAGGGTTATGTAAATTGGTAGTTGATTCAGAAACTGAACAAAAGGAAGATAACGATACGTCATACCTAGAACAACACGATCAGAATCTAATTTGTTGCACGCAAAACTTCGTGAGCCCCTGGTACGACGATATTAGACATTGTCTTCAACATGGATCAACACCCCGTCATCTTGACCCTGCTAAGAGAAGAGATTTGAGACTAAAGTCCACCTCCTTTCATCTAATTAACGGTATACTGTTTCATCAAAATTTTGATGGTGTACTGATGCGTTGTCTTGAAAAGGACGAAGCAAAAAAAGTTTTGCTTGAGTTGCACGCAGGTGAAGCTGGTGGTCACTTCGGTGGCGATACCACTGCACATAAAGTACTAAGAGCTGGTTACTACTGGCCAACACTCTTCAGAGATTCCCATGCCTTGTGCCGAAAATGCATTATATGTCAAAAAGAGTCAGGGCGTTTGCAAAAACCAGCCTTCCCTTTGCAACCTGTCACAGTCGATTCTCCTTTCCAACAATGGGGCCTTGATATCATTGGTCCTATTAACCCTTCATCTTCAAAGCAACACAAGTACATTGTGATAACCACTGATTACTTTACTCGATGGTCTGAAGCCGCCGCACTAAAAATGGTTAATACAAGTCAGGTAATCGTTTTTCTGAACTCACATATCATTACTCGTTTTGGCATACCTGACTGTTCAGTCTTTGATAACGCTTCATACTTTTCTTCTCTTGAGATGAGTAACTTTGCCTTAGAAAAAGGAATAAAGCTAAAGTACTTCGCTAGTTATTACCCCCAGGGAAACAGCCTGGCAGAGTCAACCAACAAGAACTTGATCAAGATTATCAAGAGAACCGTGGCTGAAAATTACAAGAACTGGCATAACGCACTACTTAATGCACTGTGGGCTGATAGGGTAACACCCAAAGCCGCTATAGGTAACTCTCCCTTTTTCCTTGTTTATGGCAGAGAGGCCATTTTGCCTCCTCATGTTCTTCTTCCATCACTCCAATTGTCACAAAAGTTCCAGGAAGAAGAATGTCCTCCTTTAGAAAGTCGTATCAACGCTTTGATGAAGTTAGAAGAAGTAAGAACTCAAGCCAAGCATAAGATTAACCAACATCAACAACTGATTAAAAGTTGGTTCGATTCTAGTTCTGCTTCTGATAGAAATTTTGAAGAAGGCGATCTTGTTCTAAATTGGGACAAACCAAATGAAGGGAAGGGTGAACACACGAAATTTCAAAATCTGTGGCTTGGGCCATTTCTGATTGTTGAAAATTTGGGTCCTAGTTCGTTTCGCTTGCAGAATCTCGAAGGGCAGCTTGACACCTACCCGGTGAATGGCCAAGCCCAAAAAAAATACTTTGCCTGATTTTTACCTTTGTATACTATGTAAATATGTTTATTTTTGTTTTGTTTTTATTTTCTGATTTTGATTTGATTGATCAGTTTGGTGTGTTTGTGTGAGTTTTTCAAAAAACCTATGCATGCTTATATACTGAACCATTCAGACATGGGCTATTAGAAA